>RCUC01128415.1:0-34127 GCA_003697995.1 Taxidea taxus jeffersonii | reverse complement strand
CTTTTTGGGCGCCAATTCTGACCAAGGTGATAGGCCAGTTCAAATATCTACTAGGTTAAATTTTAATTCAATTGGTCACTTATGTGTGACCTAGCCTGACTGTGCAGCTTTCTCTGTGTGTTATAATCTCATTGGCCACCTGTGTGTGGCCAGGCCCAACCACATGGCCTTTGCTCTATAAAAGTTAGTCTGTAAGGCAGAGAGGGGTCGCCTCTTTGTCAGAGACGGCCCCAGCCAGTCAGTTTGATTCTCGATGCTTGGTGCGAAATAAAGCTTTGCTTGACCTTCGCTTTGTATCAGTCTCGCTCCTTTGATTACGGACCCAACAACAGAGAGAGAGAGATCACAAGTAGGTAGAGAGGCAGGCAGAGAGGGTGGGGGGGAAGCAGGCTCCCTGCTGAGCAGAGAGCCTGATGTGGGGCTCTATCTAGGACCCCGAGATCATGACCTGAGCCGAAGGCAGAGGCTTAAACCACTGAGCCACCCAGATACCCCCTTTTCTGTGTATTTTTAAAAAACTTTTATTATGGGAAATTTGAAAGAAAGGAAAGAACCCAAGGTAACAACAACTTAGCAATTGTTCCCCAGTCCCAGTACATCTAGCCCATAGCCCATTAATGTGAAAAGATCAAACTAGCAGTCTATTTGGCCAGTCAACATACAGTTTTCAAATTCTTCTTTAATAGAACATTTCAGGTACATTTACAATACATTTACATTTAATTAACATCCTATTAACTCTGATGGAAAGGAGACAGTCCAAATTAAATTAATCATTTATGACAACCAGAGAAGACCCTTTATGTTAAATGCTAATTATTTTGGTAAACACTTTCCAGGATGTCTGCATCATTTCCCATTAAGAAATTAAATTACTGGGACGCCTGGGTGGCCCGTTGGTTAAGTGGCTGCTCAGGTCATGATCCCAGCGTCCTGGGATCGAGTCCCACATCAGGCTCCTTGCTTGGCAGGGAGCCTGCTTCTCCCTCTGCCTCTGCCTGCCACTCTGTCTGCCTGTGCTCGCGCTCTCTCTCTCTCTCTCTCTAACAAATAAATAAATAAAATCTTAAAAAAAAAAGAAGTTAAATTACTAACAATTGTTTTTCTTTTTAATTTTACAACTCTTTGTCGTCGTTAGGAAAGCTCAGGCACTGAGCTTGCTGTAATTTAGCCTAGGGAGCTCTTTAATTATCTGGTGTTATTAGTGCTGAATCAAAAGCTCTGAGACTTCTTTCCTAGGTGGTGGTCTTCCCCTGTTCTCTCCTCCTTGCGCCAGCCAGCAGGCCTGCTCCCCCCATCAGTCCCCTTCCACGTGACTGTAATCTGCTCTCTGCTGTCCCTTCTACACTCCTCATGGCAGCCTGACAGGGTGCCCTGTGCACAGCAGGCACCCAATAACCATTTACTGAATTAGATTAAACCTGGGAAGACTGAAAGTTTGCCAGAGGAAATCAAATAATTAAGCTTATTAAACCATTAACCTTAATTTTAGATAAATCACTTAAGCTGCTGAGAATACTTTGGGAATTCATACCTGAGTTCCAGATGGTTGAGGTTGCCAGGTATCTAGCTGCTAAATTAGGTGGGGGAGGGCATGGTTCTATTAAATATTAAAATATATGTCTGCAGGGATGCATAATTGCTGCTAATTTGTACCACAGGAAGAACAAAAGTAGCAAATTGGTAAAGGAGTTGTTTCTACTTCTAATGTGAAGAATAGCTGTTGATTACCTTAAATACAACCTCTATGTTGTATGCAACCTCTGTGTTCATTGTAGATACAAGTGCATGAAAGTATTGTCTGTGACAATCCACTGAGTTGCTTATTGAAATTAAAACATTTTTTATAAAAGAAGAGATATATTGACTAAAAGAACTGGGTAAATTATGTGGAAAGAAAAACAACCCGTAATCTTCATTTAATTGGTCTAGCCTACTAAAACATTTTATCTTTATGCAATACATCTTAAGTATATCTTTAGTAGGCACTTAATTATTTCTCACTTAATATGTTTTGCTCAGGCACAATACCTTGGAGTCCTCCTAGATTCCCTTCAATCTCATCTCACATCCAATCCATCCGTAAATCCTACTGGCTCTACCTTCAAAATGCATCCAGAACCAGCCATCTCAACACATCTACCTGCCATACCCCATCCAAGTCACCATTCCCCTCTCTTGAGTTTTGTTCTAGCTTCTTACCTGTTCTGCTTCCAATGACAATCTGCTCTTCATCTATAGCCAAAGTGATTATTTATAAGACAGTCTTCTCTCTTAGTTCCCTCCAGCAGCTCCCACCACCCATCAGTCCTCATTGTGGTCTACTTGTCTACACAACCTGGCCCCTGCCTGCCTCTCAAACTCCTTTCCTCTACTCTCCCTCAGCTACTCTGCTCCAGTCACATAGGCTTTCACACTAGGTATTTGTTAAGTGAATGAAATGCAACGGTTGCTGAATGAATGACACAATAATTACAATCAGCAAGTTAGTACAGCTGCTATGCTAGCCCAGCCCAGGGAGATGCTCTTTTACCTAGAAGGTCTAAACTGGTGGTTCTCAGACTTTACCTGGCATCAGAATCACCTGGGGGGATTATTAAAACTCCGATGACTGGCCCCATCCCTAGTTTCTGATTCAGTGGGTTTGGGGTGGACCTAAAAATCTGCATTTCTAGTAAGTTCCTAAGTGATGCTAATAATACTGGTCTAGGCACATACTTGGCCTAAAATCTTCTAGCTAGGAAAGCCAATGAACATTCTGAACAGAAACTTAGCAAACAGTGTCTTGGTGTTCCTGTCTGCTCTTTAGGATGAAAAGATTAATTGCAGAAATGTAGGTGGGGGGACCTTGGACATCATTTTTTGACACTTAGCCACAGGGTGGCCCCCTAGCTCCAGTAACGACTCCATTGGTCCCAATTAAGATGGTTTTGTTTCTTTGGTGAAGTTCCAATCCATTTCTTTTTAAAAAGAAAAGAAGGGGCACCTGGGTGGTTCAGGGGGTTAAAGCCTCGCCTTCAGCTCAAGTCATGATCCCAGGGTCCTGGGATCGAGCCCCACATCGGACTCTCTGCTTAGCAGGGAGCCTGCTTCCTCCTCTCTCTCTCTGCCTGCCTCTCTGCCTACTTGTGATCTCTGTCAAATAAATAAAGAAAATTTTAAAAAGAGAGAGAGAGAAGAAGGAAGCAAAGGAAAAAAGAAGGAAAAGAAGAGAATTTAGTCATAGGACCAGTACTAGGACCAGTAGTTTGCTGTTCCCAAAAAGAAAGTCTCAGGAGCAGGCTAGTGGCTACCTCAGCAACGAGCAATTCTGGGCTCTGTTGGAAGACACCAGCATCCCTACGGTGGGAATGATACAGGGGGAAGTATGTTTTTTTTTTTTTTAAGATTTTATTTATTTATTTGTTAGAGAGAGAGAGAGAGAGCGAGCACAGGCAGACAGAGTGGCAGGCAGAGGCAGAGGGAGAAGCAGGCTCCCTGCCGAGCAAGGAGTCCGATGTGGGACTCGATCCCAGGACGCTGGGATCATGACCTGAGCCAAAGGCAGCGGCTTAACCAACTGAGCCACCCAGGCATCCCGGAAGTATGTTTTTAAGTGGGAGAAGATATTAGTCAGAAGGCAAAAGGAGATTTCACTAGCCAACACGGAAGCAGCATACACAGGACAAGTGTTTAGCTCTGTGTAGCCCATGGAGCCCTGCCCATGATAGAAATAGCATAGACTGATCAGCCCCTGACACCCCTCAAACCCCTTGCTTCTGTGGTGAGGAAGGCACCTTTCCCTCAGCTTCCCTTCCCTCATGTCTTGTCTTCACTCTCATCCAGATAAGTGGCTTATCTAATGACACTTTGTCCATCAGACATATTTTTCAATGATAATAGTTTTAGTGGGGGTGCCTGGCTGGCCCAGTCAGTGGAGCCTGTGACTGTTGATCTCAGGATTGTGAGTCCGAGCCCCATGTTGGGTGTAGAGGTTACTTAAAAATAAAATCATTAAAAAATATATACATACACACATATGTATACACACACATATATAGTGTTACAAGTGTAAATGTGTTCTTTACACGTGAATAAGCAACTCAACTTTTTTTCCTCAGTAAGGGTTTCTTTGAGGCTATGGGTTGACTGTTTTTGGTACTCCTGGTAATCTTTGCTTCAGTTTTATTAAACTTATGAGGCCTATGCTTAAAATCACAAATCATTCCTCTCAGTTCTGCTTTTCTGCTCATTTGAGGGATAAAAAAGAAGTGCAAGTTCACATAACTGTCGAACAAAAACTGCTGAACAAAGATGGTGATACCACAGAAAGAGATCCGCTGGTCGGTGGGCAGTAGCACCATGAGAAGGTTTGAAGTGTTTCATTCACTCGTATGAAAGTCTGTGTTTGTCATAATAGGCATTTAGGGAACTTCTGACCTTGTGTGGAACAGGGGCACATGTCCTGTAAGTGGGGGCTGTGGCAGACCCATTGGCTCTAGGCCCATTCTAACCTCCCTCAGGTATAGCTTCCTGAGCTGTGAGGGCTAAGAAACTAGAGACCACCTTCCTGGATTTCCTTGAAGCCCTGCCAAGTAGGGGCACTGTGTGAAACTCAGAAGGCGAGCCAGGGAAGGTGGCAGTGAGGAATACAGGGTAGAGATATAGTGGGAGGTTGCAGTTGCTGGCGGGGGCGGGTTCCAAATGTCCCAGGTGTGGGGGGTGCAGGCAGTGGCAGCGATGTAACTTCTGTTAAAAGTTTCATAGAACTCAGAACTCTTAGCTGCATTGTTTCTGGCTAGTAACAACCCATTTGTTTCCCTCTCTTCAGAAATTCAGTGCACTCCTAATACTGTGTAATCAGTGCTCTTTTGCTTTTTGTCATTACAGTGGATGCTGTTGTCTGCAACTTAGAACACTGACCAGTAGGGGACTCTGTCCGGATCAAAGCTATTCAGCCTGGTCTCAAGGAGATGCATTGGGATATCCTTCTCTTCAAATCCCCTAAAGTTGTGACAAGTCTCCTGTGACCCTTCCTTCTAGTTGCTGTTTACAGTTTCATATGCTCATGTGCTCTGATGTTCATTAGAGGGCTCCTGGCCTCCAGGCCTACCTGCCGATTTTTGTCTTGTTTGTTCATCCAGTTCCTTGAAGGGGCTCATCTGGACATCCAGCTGGACACACTTCCTTGACACTTTTGTGGCACCTCCCATCCTGTCACTTGGATGTCTTTTGATAGCTATTGCCACGAGAACAGAAACACCATGGGGAAATACACACTTGACTTCCATGACTCAAGATGAAAAAGTAAACACAAGTGCTCATCCATCCAGAGCTCACAATAGGGCATGCCATGAGAGCTCTCACTGGCCGAGGACACAGGATAATTCTCCATGTACTGACTAATGGATATTATTAAAAAACAGAAAAAAGAAGAAAAAGAACATTTATGTTAACTCTTCTTCAATACTGTAATTCCTCATGTGAAAGGCACTATCAGCTTTGTATAGAACAATACTAAAAGTAGTATACTTTTATTGTACAAAAAGGCAGATGGCAGGAAATTTGAATATAAGTACTAACAGCTGCCTAGAGAGGTTTTGTGTCAACAGCACTAACTAGATAGTGAAAGAAGGCACGCGTGCTAAGAAGAGACCTGAAGTGGCTAGTTCTGATTCTAAGATCAAATTCCAGTGTGTCTATGTGTGTGTGTTGATGGGGGGGTCCCCACACCACCAAGCACCTCCCCGTGTTCACCAGCTCTCATGCCCTTCTGTTTTTTTTTAAAAGATTTTAATTTATTTATTTGAGAGAGGGACAGTGAGAGCATGAGAGGAGGTAAGGTCAGAGGGAGAAGCAGACTCCCTGTGGAGGTGGGAGCCTGATGCGGGACTCGATCCTGAAATCCCGGGATCATGACCTGAGCCAAAGGCAGTTGCTTAACCAACTGAGCCACCCAGGTGCCCCCCTTCTGGGTTTTTATGCAGGCTTCCTTACATAGGCATGATGGATTACATCTCTGTCCATCTTTCAAATGACTTAATATTCTCCCTCTTGCTATGTTCTCACTTACTGGCAGCCCCAGGTAAAGGGGACTGCAGGTCAAAGGCCCTGAGACTGGGAGGCAGACCAGAACCCCCCCAACACCAAAGCCTGCCTGCGCCTCCCCCGAGCATGATGAGGAGGCATTGAGCTTGACCAGGAGAACAAATTTCTATCTAGATGACAGGTGCTGCCATCATCCTGAGTGGCAACTTGGGAGGATACAGCTAAAGAGAGAAAGCATGAATAGAGGGTTTCTGTTGTAAATGAGATATTCGAGTGCATCCTGACAATTGTTTGCAGGGCTGGTTCTTTTTAAGCTGTTATCCAAATATTTCTAGAACAAATGTTCCAAATGGGCACGCTTCTCTACTCTAAAGCCACAGACCAGCTGAAAGAGATCTTACCCTCTATCTCCTCAAGAGAGCAAGGGATCAAACACCAGATGCTACTCGCTGGGCCTGCACAGAAAGGAATAAGGGCTGGTTGGGAACTTTTTCTGCCAATTCGTGTCCGATTTGAGAGCTAACACTCCAGAGCACGTGGCATGTGCTAGGCACCTTTCTACATGCAACCTTTTTACATGCATTAACTCCTTTGCTCTTCACAATAGCCTATGTCCCTGCCCCTGGTAAGATTATTGTCCCCATTTTAAAGATAAGGAGGCTGGAGCACCTGAGTGGCTCAGTCGGTTAAGCATCTGCCTTTGGCTCAGGCCCTGATCCCAGGGCCCTGGGATTGAGTCCTTGCCTGGCTCCTTGCTCAGTGGGGAGTCTGCTTCTCCCTCTGCCTGCTGCTCCCCCTGCTTGTGTGCTCTGTCAAATAAATAAAATCTTATTAAAAAAAAAAGAAGAAGAGGTAAGGAGGCTGAGCCTCAGAGGGGTTGTTGCACCTGAGGTCACAGAGAAAGTAAACAGCAGAGCTAGGACAGAGCCCAGACAGTGCACAATCCTTGCTGCATCACTCATGTCCTTCATGGATGCTGTGGGAAGTTCCCCTCAGGAGGCTCAGGTGAGCCCACAGAGCAGCACACTTTCTGCTCACTTGGGAAGAGGCAGCTTATGGAATTGCTCCTCTTGATTTGCAGCTATATTAAAAAGCTGAAGCACTAAGTAACAATCTCAGCCTTCACACGCTCTTCAAAACTGAGAAGCAAGACAGCTGTCCTCCAAGGTGAGAATCTGGTCATTTAGTAACAGACCCCATCAGGCCCTCGGCCTGTGTAAACTCTGTCCTCATCCCCTTAAGCCTTGGCCAGAAATTAAAACCGGGTCTGTCTGATATGAAAAGCTGGAAATGTCCAGGTCAGAATGGGACTTGTTTGTTCAGAGGCCCCAGAACCTGGAAACTAAGGCTTCCAGTATGAGCTTGTCGGATAATCTTTCATAAGAGGCTTCTAAATTCCCTAATTGTGCTGGAATGTGGTGTCACTGAAAATGAGATTATATAAAAGAAAGGGCTCTGTGGTGTGGATGATGGTTGAGGCCTCGGCAAGTGCCCCACGCAGGGACTTTCTCAGTAATTCTGTGGACTAGGGCATTCTTCCAGCATGGCTCTTGGTTTATAGATGCTCCGTTAAGGCCTATTGACCTAGTTGTTTTTATTATTTTTTTTTAAGATTTTTTTTTATTTATTTGACAGAGAGAGATCACAAGTAGGCAGTAAGGCAGGCAGAGAGAGGGAGCATGCTGAGCAGAGATCCTGATGCAGGACTCGATCCCAGGACCCTGAGATCATGACCTGAGCCAAAGGCAGCGGCTTAACCCACTGAGCCACCCAGGCCCCCGACCTAGTTGTTTTAAGAAGACTTAATTTTATGGAGGTATATAGCAAAACTACCCACTTTTTCCCGAGCCTGGCTAGCATTGAATAGGAAGCATCCAGAAACAGCTGGACCTCAGTGACTGCCCTGCAGCAGCTTGGTCCCCCGGAGCAGACCTACCCTGCCTCAGGTCAGGCTGGCTAAAAGCTGCTAGAACAAAATCCATTCAGACCCCCTCAGGTGATCCCCTAGAAGAGCTCCGTAACCTGGAACCACCACTGCAGAACACAAGGAAGAAAGGAACATGCAGATCCTAGCAGAAATACTGTATTCATTTTGAGGACTGCTATGTCTTAAGGCAAATGTCACACACACAAAACAGTCAGAGATGAACAGTATTTAAGAACATGTTAGAAGAGTGGGGGAGATAGCTTCAGATAGTGAGAAAGTGGGATTTTCCCCAGCCAGGTCACTCTGGTCTGAAAAACAAGGAAGCACACAGCACCTTCTTCCTCCCAGAGGAAGGGGAGCTGTCATATGGGATTTCATATAGAAGCGCCCCTCTTGGGCCTAGCACTCTGCCTACTGTCTTGCCAGGTTTGGGACAGAGGAGGTGCGCTCACGAGATGGGCAGCTCTAATTTTTACGTTTTGTGAAACTTACTTTTAGACATAGGAAAATCAATTTGCAGAAGCCACAACACTGTGGTTAGGTCACCTCTATCCCAATTCAAAACTTGCTTGGAAGGGAGCTAAAACCACGTGGAGACACACAAACATATATGCATTTGTGTGCAAATAGAGCCATAGATATGTGCGAGAAGGAAGGATAGCAGAGGCAAAGGCAGAAAAATAGTGAATGTTCATTTGCAATTTGGGATCAAACAATGTGATTGTTTCCCCTTTCAAAACAGAAGGGTGATCAGCAAGGAGCCAGGGGGTCAAGATTTCCAGGCAGCTCCTGGCTCAGTTCCTGGTCCCTCTTGGCCTCACAGCGGGTAGGACCCACTTAGCTGGTTTAAAGAGATTTGGAGGGAGCTGGGCCTTCTCACTGGCCAGGCCAGCTCTGTGCCCCAGGGCTCTTCCCCACTCCTTCCACTCAGGCACACAGAGGGGCTTGACTGCCTCTGTCCCCACCCTCCAATTCTCAACAGCACCAGAAACACATCCTCACAGCGTGTTCCTCTTCTGCAGGGCCTGGGTGACAGCCATGTCACAGCAACAGGGAAAACAAGAAAACACATGAAGTAGGATGTCTGGGGCTGCTAATGGCTGTTGTGAGGTGGCTGGACAGTGCTTGGGGTCTGGGAGTCACGGAGAAGCCAGGGACCCAGAAATGTGCTGCAGATGGAGTGGTTCACTCAGGAGGAACTGAACAACATCAGGAAGAGGTTGCACTCGATACTAGCAAATACCTATGAAGAGAACAAGCTGCGTGGCAGAGTTGTGACTACACGCAGAGAACAAAGTTCTGCTCAGAGAAGCTGTCCTTACCAGGAGCACAAGGCCTCCATGAAGAAAGGTCTCACTTGGGTAAAACATAAGAAGAGCGTAGGTTGTTAGCATTTGCCATCCAAGAAATGAATGGGTTGTTTTCACGGATTCACTCAGTTTGCCTCACCAGATCCCTCTGAAGTAGGTAAGAGGCAGGTGACATCAGCCCCATTTTACAGATGGGGTAAAGTGAGGCCCAGGACTTGCGGCAGGTCACACTACGGACAACCACCAACAGCCACAGTGAACGAGCATTCTTGTGCCTTTCAGTCTCCCCGTCCCTGGCAACACTGGTCTTCTGGATAAAGCCCCCTCGTCTAGATTCAGACCAAGTCGGCAGGTATCTGCAGGAATGGGGACATTTGGTTTCCAGTCTTAAACTTTTGATCTACTGGCAGGAAAAGATACCCAGCCCACAGCAAATTAGCCAAAGCCAGGAGACCTGGGGACCCAGGAATGGGGCAACCCACCCGTTAGTGAGTGGGTTTATGTGTTTTCATTTTTGTTTTTGTTTTGCAAAGTGCAGCATTTTAGGGGGCTAGCTGAATTCCAAGAATGGATTAATGAGCCAGCAGGTCCTGAATGTGAAGATCATGGAGGAAAAGGCCCCTCTTAGGCCTGGATGGGGATAAAGCTACAGTGTTGTCAGAGGCCAGGTCGTGGAAGCAGAAAACTTCCCTGAGGATGGGACGAGATTGAGGATGACTGTGTGTATCTGTGTGTTTGTGTCCGTCTGTCCTGACAGGGTGCTTCCCTTACCCTTGCCGGCTGCATCTCCCCTCCTTTCTCTGACCTCAGCATTTAAACTGTTTACTTAATGCTACTGACCAGAGACCCCCCCACAGTGCTAATGGGGTCTGTAGTATTTCCAAATGAACAATGTGCTGCACCTCCAAGCCCACCAGCAACCAGTGAATCAGAATCAGTCACACCTCCAAGTTAGGAATCTCTCAACACCTCAGGTACCAGCTCAGTGAATTCCAGCCACAGGTAAGAATTTGGGAATTTTTCCAATCACTCTGGCTCGTGAGGCTGCATGACAGAGGACTGTAAAGCCCCCTAGTTTGCCCAGAAAGACTGCCAGGGCAGAGCTGCCTGCACGCAGTGAAGGGCACGTGTGCATTGTTCCAGGCCATAACAACCGGGTCCTGGGGAGCCTGATCTGCCCCCAGCCAACAGCTCCAGGACGGGTTTCCAAAGCACACACATTTGCACCTGTACATAGATCAAGCCATACGGCAGAGCATCCTGGTCTCCGGTAACCAGTTCCTGCTGGGAAGCACAATGCCTGCACGGAGACATAATCCTCGAACCCTTGATGGGGCCAAAGCATTGCGCGGGGCTAAAAGTCGGTAAGCATGGGGCCCGTGCCCCCTGGCTGCCCTTACAGGGCGGGGTGCCACCGCGGGCGGGCCCCCTCACAGAACCGACTCCTTGGATTCCAGTTCCGGGGCACTGGCTTCGGGGCCGACAGGGTTCTGGTGTGTCACCAGAGGCGACGTCTCCTCCTCCGATTTGCTGTTGGGGACGGCCTCCACCTTTACTTCGCTCAGCTCCTGCTCGCCTTGCTTCCTGGCCTTCTGATTGAGGTGGTGGAGAATGCCGGCACCCAGCGCGTCCCCTTCCACGTTCACCACGGTGGTGGTGCGGTCCCTGTAGGGGAAGAAAAGGCAGGCCTTGCCACCGCTGCCGCACAGCAGCCTGGGCCTCACTTTAAACTGTTTGGGTCAGTATTTCTTACTCTCAGGAAAGTAACAGACCCTGATTGTGGAAAACCTGGAAAGAAGAGTAGTATCAAGAAAACAAAAGTCACCCACCCACACTTCACAACTCCCAGTGAGTCTAGTAACACCCTTCTATGTATGTATTTTATGCGGAGTAGACACCATGGTCTAAGGGTCACACACAGCTGGGACAGAGAGTGTAGACTGGGTTTCAGACCCAACTTCTCTCCTGCTTAGCAGTACATTGTAGGAACACCCCTTCTTCTTCTCTCAACACTGTGTCTCTGCTGAATGTTCAACTTTGCCTGTATTCTATGGCAGTTGGCAAACACCATCTCATAGCACTGCCCTTTCCAGAAGCTTGTCTTCCCACAGGTTAGTCCAATAACCACCCTCTCCTGAGGCTCAGAGCAAGTACAGTGCCTGTTTCGCAGAGAGGGAGAAAAGTGTGAACTCACCTACCAGCACCAGAGAAGCTGAGGGCTGTGTAAGCAGAGGCCACGGGATGGTGGATGGCTCACGTGACTTCAGGTCTCTACTAGGCCATCTGCCTGGTGCCCTGTGTCCCTGTTTTTGACTAACGGTCTCTTAGAGGCCTGCCTTCCTCAGACAGAGGCAGCTGGCTCTAACACTCTGCTCTGGTCCTGTCCAACACACCAGCTCAGGGACTGAGTTCCCTCTAATGAGCTGTGTGGACAATGTGGGTCTCCATTTCACCCTCCTTGTTCTGAGGAGCTGTAAGGATTCTGAGAAGTCCCTGAAAATTCCTGGGGCTTATATTAGAAGTTGGAAACCACCATTCCCAACCACAATGGGCAGAGCCGTGAGCCCAGGGCCAGACTCTAGTGTTTAGGTGATGCCATGCCTGGCTCAGGCTAGCTTGGCAGGCAGTGTCTTTTTTCACTAATGTTTACTGTATGCTTTACCACAAGCCTAGAACTCTTCCATGCACTGTGGATATGCTAACTTATTTTATCTCCAACCCAGCTCTGGTGTAGGTTCCATTATTATTCCCATCTGACAGGTGAACAGATCAAAGTCCAGAATAGTTCCTATCACACAACCAATAAATGGTAAAGCTGGGATTTGAACCCAGGTACCTGAACTCCAGGGCTCATTTTCTTATCCATATGTCCTACTGTCCAACATTAGCACCTCAGGTGACCTTCCCTATAAAACAAGTATTATTTATTCCACACTTAGAATCAACACTCACTGTTCTGTGCCTCTACAGGAACCCTGGTGGTGGTGGCCTGAATCACATCTCCTTCCTAACTCCTCCTCCTCTGAGTCCAATCCATTCACATCAACTGGGTTCATCTCCACTTCCCTTGATGAAATCACTCCTTGCATGTTTCAGGCCAAGGACAATCATTCGCAAAGACTCACTTCTCCAATGGCTATGACTCCTATGCAGCCAACAATCTCCATTAGACCCTGGTCCCTGCCTTGGACCTGCACTGGGGGCCCAGCGTGGGTCTTGGACTCCCATTTTCCTGGATGCTCTAACCAAGTTCTCAGTAATGGCATTTCATGGTCATTTATGGGCCTTTGACCCTTATACTGTTTAATTTTTCCTAAATTTTGTCTTGCCTGGGACACCTGGGTGGCTCAGTTGGTTAAGGGTCTGCCTTGGCTCAGGTCATGATCCCAGTCCTGGGACGGAGGCCTGCATAGGGCTCCCTGCTGAGCAGGGAGGCTGCTTCTCCCCTCCCTACTGCTCCCTCTGCTTGTGTGTGTGCTCTCTCTTTTCTCTCTCTGACAAATAAATAAATTAAATTATAAAATTTTGTCTTGCCAGCTCAACTCCTTCACAAGGCATGTCTGAAGCGTCTCTTCTCTCAGACACAGTGGGATGCCAAGCTCCTAGGGAAGGCACAGACTTTCTTTTATTCACTGCCCTTAGGACTTGGTACTTACACAATCCAGTCCACAGCCAGGATCAGAGAAAGGTCATGAGTGGGCAGGCCGATGGCCTCCAGGATAATGGCGATGGTGAGGACCCCTCCAGCTGGTACACCTGCTGCCCCGACACTGGATGCTGTGGCTGTCACTCTAGGGGATGGCACAGAAGACTAGCCATTAACATAGAGCATGGTGTAGGCACAGAGAAATGCAAAATACGGCGGCTATGGCTTCGAAACCAAAAACCACAAAACCCTAGATGCTGCCAGCTGAGCCCTTCAGAGATGATTCACTCTCTTCAAGTAATGAATTCATGCAGTCATTTTCCAAATGGGACCTCCCCAAGTCATGGTGAGATTGGTATTCATGACGTATTTCAAAGGAAATCACACACACAACGAAAAACCCCTTGAGTTTTGACCCAGACCTGAGGATGAAGAATAATGAACTTACAGAATCGTGAAAATCTGTCCTGCCTTCAGCTCAATGTTGTTGAGCTGGGCAATAAACACCGCGGCCACACACTGGAAGATGGCTGCCCCGTCCATGTTCACAGTGGCCCCGATGGGAAGGATGAACCTGCTGATCCTCTTGTCCACACCATTGTTTTCCTCAATGCACTTCATCATGGAGGGGAGGGTTGCTGAGCTGGAAAGGGAGAAATGGCCAACCGTGACAACAGTCCTTTCCAGCCCGGCTAAGAGACTACTCAGCACAGACCCAGGAACAGAGCAATTAGCATCATCCTAATGTCTGGTTTTTTTCCCTTGAAGAAAGAGAAAAACTGGAATTGTTTCAAAGCTTCTGTCATGGGCACCTGGGAGATTCACATGGTTAAGCATCTGCCTTTGGCTCAGGTCATGATCCCAGGGTCCTGGGATTGAGTCCTGCTTTGGGCTCCCTACTCAGCAGGGACCCTGCTTCTTCTTCTGCCTCCCTCTCTCTCTCTCATGAATAAATAAATAAATTCTTTTAAAAAAAGTTTCTGTCACAATGTGTAGTAATGTCAATTCCTGAAGTATTCAAAATCGGACTCTCTAGATTTACCTGTTACGTTATTTACCTGGATACACCTGTTCCAAATATTTCAAGAAACACCACATTGCCTCATGGTGCAAAATGTTCTCAAGACAACAAAGAACTATTTATTCCATATGTGCATCTCCTCTCTTGAATTGTTCCTCTCCCCACCTCCCTCCCCCCGGAAGTAAAAGGCAAACTATGACTTTTTTTCCTTTTTGGCCAAGAAGTGGCAATGGCTGTGAGAGCCTGGAGAGGGACTGTGTTCCTGGATAACTGGAAGAATAAGTCCTGAGCTCTCCAGCCAGCCCTGTGGGAGGCTGCCACAGCTGAGAAGCAGATTTGTTTCTAAGCCACAGAAACTTACCTCCCTAATTCTTTTTACTACCCCAGCACGTTATCACAGAAATAGCCACTGAGGATGGGAGGAAACATGCAGTAGAGAGGCAAAAACCAAATCTGTGAATGCAATGTGCGGCCATCCTTTGATAGTTTTCCTTCCTTCCTCCCTTCCTTCCTGCCTTTCTTTCTTCCAGATTTTATTTATTTGTTTGAGACACAGAGAGAGAGAGCACAAGTAGGGGGAGCAGCAGGCAGAAGGAGAAGCAGGCTCCCTGCCGAGCAAGGAGCCCGATGCAGGGCTCGATCCCAGGACCCTGGCATCATGACCCGAGCTGAAGGCAAGATGCTTAACCAGCTGAGCCACCCAGGCACCCCTTTGAAAGTTTTCTTTAACATACCTGGAAAGCCCAATTTTTGGGAAGGATTTCCAGTAATGACAAAGTGCATCTTTTGCACTAAATTAAATAATCCCACAATACTGTGGACTCCCAGAGAGCTAAGCACCTGTTCCTCACCATGATACCTTGGTCTTATTTTGTGATTCATGCATTTAGAGGGAGAACTGGGCAGGCTTCATTCTAGAAACTTCCCTATAATGAGTTCTGAGGTAAGTGATTGCCTTTTTTCACTCAGACAAAGGTCTTAGTAATTAGGGTGAGGACCCATAATTGGGTTAAACAATGATCTGACCTCTGAGGAGCAAGAAGGAAAAGGGAATGAGATGATCCCGCATTCTGGCAATCCCAGAAACCCACTTCCATAAAAGTATGTGGCTGGTAATTCAAAAAACCAGATAAGACCAATTCAGAGTTTCCAAGAAATTAAAACATGTCAAGATGCTGGTTGTGCACCTACGAATGGACTCACCTGGTTCCACATCACTATGGCTCAGAGCAGCTGAGAACACCTGACTCACCTGGAGCAGGTGGCAAATGCTGTTGCAAATGGTGTGAGGAGGCCCAGGAGGAAACTGAATGGGTTTTTTCGTGTGAAAACAAAATAAATAAGTGGCAGAACAATTCCTCCATGAATAAAATGGCCCAATATAGATGTGAAGATATATTTTCCAAGGCTGGTCACCAGCACGATGATGTCCTTCATTTCCAAAATCTTGCTTCCAACCAGGAACATGATGCCCACAGGTACATACCTAGGGCATGAGCACAGGTACCTGTCAGTAAGAGTGATATGATGATGGGCCCAGGAGATCCGGACCCTTCCTGATACCCAGCACGGGGCCTTTCAACTAAGCGGTCTTTGTTTCTCCCTAGGATGATTCTAAGGGTGCCTGGCTGGTGTTCAGTCAGGAGCGCCCACAACTCCTGATCTCACGGCGGGGAGTTTGAGACCCAAATGGGGCATGGAGCCTACTTAAAAGAAAAAAAGAAGGAAGATCTCTCTAGAATGATCCTGAGGAATTGAAAAGTTATTGGGCCCATTTTATAGGCTGTGAAACTGAGTAAAATTAACATGATAAATCACCATGGGACATAGAGTCAGGACCAGAACCCAGATTTCTTTCCCCCTAGATATGTTATGCTCTTTAAAAAAAAATTTTTTTTTTAAGATTTTATTTATTTATTTGAGAAAGAGAAAGAGGGAGAGACCACAAGCAGGGGAAGAGGCCCAGGGAGAAGCAGACTCCCTGCTGAGCCTGATCTGGGGCTCAATCCCAGGACCCCAGGATCATGACCTGAGCCGAAGGCAGATGCTTAACCAACTGGAAATATTATGTTCTTAAGAGAGGGATGCTACCAACCACATGGGCTGCCAAGTGGAAAGCCGAGGAACTCAAGATCAAAGCCTCTGGGACTGAGAATTTGACTTTCAGCCTTGGTCAGTCTTGTTTTGAGAACTTAGAAACACAAAAGACTAACACCTATTTTGCAGAATTGCTGTGATACAGAATTGAGCCAAAGCTGGGACTTTTGTTAAGTTTTCAGTTCTCTGTGGTTTGGAAAACATAATTCCGTGGGAAAAAGTCATTAACAATGACCCTCAGGGAACACTCCTCGAACGTGAAGATTTTTTTAATGGCGAGACGGAAAGAAGAAAGGGAAGGAATGAACTATGGGAGCTACAAAACCCCATAAGTCAGCTGTTCTGAATTTATTATAAATTTAGGAAGAACTTTATAACCACTGACTTTATTTGTAAGTTTCAATCACATAGATAATAATATCACACAGTCCAAATTTGAAGGAGTTCAAAAGGATGAGTCAAGTGTCCCTTCCACATTTGCCTCCCAAGTACTCAGTTTCCTTCCCTGGAGATAGCCACTGTTACCGGTTTCCTGAATTTTCTTTACAGAGATATTCTAAGCAGTGTTATAATGTTAAATTTCATAGCAGCACATTCTCCTTTCAAAAAATTAAAATACAGGTTAGGCCCAAATCCTCTTTTGGCACTCATGCCAGACCCCTCCTTAGATAACTACTCCCACTTGCTATGCATTTAGGTGCATTGGTATGTACATAAATCTATATGTTTACTTTGAACCTCACATTATGTCTCTCAGATCTTTTCATGTCAATACATGGAAATCTACCTCATTTTGTCTTTTTAAATTGTGGCAAAACATGCATAACATAAAATTTACCATTTTAACCTTTTTTAAGTGTGCACTTTAGTGGTTTCAAGTACATTCATATGGCTGTTCAGCCATCACCACTATCCATCTATCCATGTCCTGTATGCTTCCATGTCCTATACTGAAACTATGTATTCACTAAACAATAACCTATTGCGTTCCTCCCCACCCCCCTTTCCTGGGAACCACTGTTCTATTTTCTGTGTCCATGAATTTGACTATTCCAGGTACCTCTTGTAAATGGAATCATACAATATTTGCCCTTTTGTGACTAGCTTATTTCACATAGCATCATGTCTTCAAGGTTCATTCATGTCAGAATTTCATTCTTTCTTAAGGCTGAATCATATTTCATTGTATGTATATATCACGTTTTGCTGATCCTTTATTGATGGACATCTGGGTTGTTTCCACCTTTACCTTTTTCTTTTAAATTTTAGCCTCAAAATTGAAATACTATAGATCATCTTGCCATTGTTCTGCTGATGGACCTCCAGACTATTCCCAGATTTGCATCATTAAACAATGCTGCAAGCAGTCTTTTTGTGCCTACCTGCCTGCATTCTCTAGGTAGAGACACCAAGAAATGAACTGGTGAGTTATGGTGTGTGTATATTTTAAATTTTAGTAGATTTCAACAAATTGTTCTCTAAAGTAGCTCTTACAATTCATAGTCCCACCAGCTGTCCAGGAGAATAATCTTTTCCCTGCACCACTGCTTCTGATCCAGGGATGACTTTGCCCATGGGACATTCGGCAATATCTGGAGATATTTTTGGTTGTCACAGCTTTGGGGAAGGGGTCACTGGCATCTAGTGGATGGAGGCCAGGGATGCTTCTAGACATCCCACTCTTTGCTCGAAACTATCTTCACTCTTATCAATGCCTGATAAGACCAAACTTCTCATTTTCCTAATCCTAGTAAGTTGGGCATCCCTTAAAATGTTTATTGGTCATTCAGGTTTCCTCTTCTATGAATTGCCTGCTCACATACTTTGTCTACTTTCTAATAGTATATTCAGTCTTTTTTCTTTTTCAACAACTGGAACTCCTTGCATTAGTGCTTCTTAAATGATCTTTGGTGTATTTTTATCCAGCTGATCATGGACCAATATTCTTATAAAAGACAACAGAAACAAAATATTAGAAAAGTGGTCAGGTGCTAGGATGTTGCAGCAATGTGAAATTGCTACAAAAGTTTCTAAACTTACTCTTAATTTCCCTATAAATCTCACTGCAGACAGATAAATAGTTTGTGAATTGGTACCAGTCCTCCAGAAACTGATGCTTTCAGATATGTGTCTGTGTGTACATATATACATTATATGTAAATATATAATTTTTTTTCAGTAGTCATCTTCTTTTGTTCAAGGTATCTTTTGTAGGCAAACATTTGGTATTCTGATGTAGTCAGATTTAGCAGCTTTCTATGGCTTTTACTTTTTGCATTCATTCAGGAAGAGTTTCCATACCCCTGTGTTTTCTTCTAATAACTTAGGACACTCCCCTCCTCCCTTCTTCCTTCCTCCTTGGATAATTTAATGCATGAGTTGGCACCCTGAGTTTTATTGGAACAACCACGTTCATTCATTTATAAATAGTCTATGGTTGCTTTCATCCTATAATGGCAGGGTTGGTAGTTGTGTCAGAGACCACAAGGTCTGCCAAGTTTGCTGGGCCTGTATTTAATCTGTTGAGGCATTATTTCTGTGAATAGCACTGGACAGGCAGGTGCTTTGACATTACAGTAGGTAATGAGCAAAGGAAAGAAAGCAGAAAGAGCTGCTATTGGAGATCCCTCTCAAACCTGATTGAGATCCTTTAACCAGGTAAGGCATTTTATACCCCAATTCCCCAATTCTGTGTGACATACACTTGGGGCAACAGATCTCCCAGGGGCAGTCAGACACACGGCAGGATCTGCCTGACCAAACACCTGCTTATGTAACTAGTATATCGAATTGAAGGAATGACTATAAATTGGTTTTCAGATTGAAAACAAATGTTTTAACATAGGAACATCACTTTCTTGCATAATTTCCTTTAATCCAAACTTTGGGAGGATTTTAGACTAAAAAAAATAAGACAGGAAAAGAACCTGACATGTGATGAAAACACTTTTTCCTTTCTGAAAAATATTTTTCTGCCCAGAACAACAACAGTCATATGAACAGTCATGTTTGCAAATGATGGACTCAGACTCTGGAATTTTTGATTGAGGAAGATAAACACCACCAGCAGGGGCTCTGGACTTGGCCTCCCACTCAATTCCAAACTTTACTACCAAATTCCAGGCTTCTCTCCTGAGATAGTTAAGGGTTGCCAATAAGGAAAATGCTTCATGTACGAAAGGATAAACTACATTTCTGGACAATATACAAGTAGAAGCTAAAATGCATAGCAGTCTGGCCCAAGTAAAACAGCAAGGTAGGGGCACCTGGGTGGCTCAGTGGGTTAAGCCTCTGCCTTCAGCTCAGATCATGATCTCAGGGTCCTGGGATCGAGCCCCCAATCGGGCTCTCTGCTCAGCAGGGAACCTGCTTCCCCCCTCTCTCTCTGCCTCCTTGTGATCTCTCTCTCTCTCTCTGTCAAATAAATAAACAAAATCTTAAAAAACACACACACACACAAAACAGCAAGGTAAAGCTTATAAGGGATGGGCACTGTGATTTGTAGGCTTTTTGAGAAGTCTCTTTGAGACCTCTGGTCAAATTTTTACTTGTTAGCGAGAAATCAATCCATGGGTTTTTATTAAATAACTGTGCTTTTATTGATGTTCCATAAAGAAATATTTGTGTAAAAGGAGACCATTCGAAGTTTATGTATGCATGGAGTGAAAATGAATTTGTCTTCCATGCTGTGAAATATTATAGGAAGGGGTCCCTTTGAAGCTTGAAGTCGACTGTTTTAAGATAAATAAACCTTATTTTATGTAGCAGGTAGCATACTTACTGAGTTCATTGCCCCACAAGATGATATGGGCATCCTATATGATATGGATAATGGTGGAACCTCATAACTAAATCACCAGAGATAGAACCATAAGGGGTTACTGTGGGTGCTGAAGAAGGGGCTGGTAATGATGGCACATTCCTGATTCTCTGAGGGCCTGGACAAGAGGAAGAACTGTCTCCACCTCCACCACCCCCTGTATCAAGTCTGGCCCATGGTGCATCAACCATACGCCGGGTGGCCCCACAGGGGTGACCTAGGACAGCAGATTTGGATTCTTTTCTGGATGGCAAGAGAGAGGAGAGGAAGAGTAGCAGGCAGGCCAAACTTACCACATAATCCATGAGACCAGCACCATCGTCGCCTCGTTGAAGGCATTAAAGAAACGGATGAGCTCTTCTCCTTCAGAGCCAAGTTTCTTTAGGGCCACTCCTAACACCAGCGCAAAGAGGACCAATCCTAAAATGTTCATCCCTTCGATCTCTGTGCCAATGGGGATCTGTGGGATTGCAGGGGACAGAGGGTCTAAGTTTACAGCAGATGAGTGAGAATTCAAGTAGAGGTTAGACAATAACTTCAAAGGGTTACTTTTATTTTATCAGGTAGCACTTTAAAGGCAGGACTTGAATTCATGACCCTGAGATCAAGACCTAACCTGAGGTCAAGAGTCGGATGCTTCACCGACTGAGCCACCCAGATGCCCCCAAAGGGTTGCTTTTAAAAGAAAAGCTGGTTAATATAACATTGTATGTCAACTACATTGCAGTAATAACTATAAAAAAAATAAAAATAAAGAAGAGCTGGTTGGTGAAAAGTTCTTTCAGATCGAGATTGTAATTGTGCCTCCCAAATGTCAACAAATCTTTTGTGGCTAGACTGTTATGGTGGCCTCCTACCTGACAAATTTCACAAAAGGTTTTCGGGATATTCTTTCCTGAGTCACTGACTTAAAATAAAATATATAGATATAGTAATATATAGTAATATATAGATATAGTATCCTTTTTTTTTTCCCATAATGCTCAGTCTCACTACTATAAGCATGTATTGGACAAACATTTTATTCCATCAAAGCACATGAAATTCTGAACGGGAAACATACATCAGCATGGTAAAAAGAGAAAGAGC
This sequence comes from Taxidea taxus jeffersonii, assembly GCA_003697995.1. Lineage (NCBI taxonomy): Eukaryota > Metazoa > Chordata > Mammalia > Carnivora > Mustelidae > Taxidea > Taxidea taxus. The sequence continues at coordinate 13,190 of RCUC01128415.1, read as the reverse complement.
ATTTTTTACCATAGATCTGAGTTCTAGTCCCAGCTCTGGGACTAGATAACCTCTGACCTTCAGGTTCTTCATCTGCAAGATGAAGTGAATTGGACTAATTAGTAGCTTTCGACTTTTTTTTTTTTAAATACAACTTCTCCTCAAAGAAAGGCTGGTAAAGCTCAGAGCCCCTCAGCCCTGAGAAGCTGTCTGTATGGGGTGGGGAAGGGGCAAAGTACCTTCTTCCCATGACAGTTCTGTAGCAGGACCGAATAATTCTTGAGGTCCCTTGTCCCTTCCAGCTCTATCGTGAAGGCTGGGACCTCACCCAGTGTCCAGCCATTAATAGCTACTCAAAAAATATGTGTGAGTGAATGATGGCTACAGTGAGTTAAGCCCCTGAGACAAATTCTATGTGTAGAGATGGGTTAAATCACCTATTCATTACATTTCAGGACAGCAGAAGGGGTGTTATAAAATATTTTCTGAAGAAAGGGACATCAGTTCCAATTTGATGAAATGGATCTGCTGAAGATTCTAATGCTGCCGATGTTGGCCTTTGGCCATGTTGCTAAGTAACCTAAGGAGCAAACCTAATCTATGTTTTTCAGATAGATCCTTCAAACCCCAGAGTTTTCAGCCCTGCTGAGAAGAAGGTGCATTATGTATGCTCCTTCAATTAAAAAGCATTATTTGCTTTGTAAGTTATTTCCCACAAGTGATCTTATAAAGAGCTTTACCTTCTCACGGGTTATATTTCCAGAGCTGGTATTGTGGGTCACCTCTCTATAATCAGTTGCATACTGGGAACAAGAGGAAGAAGACATTGTCAGTTCATAGGTAAAGGCCGACCAGAGAAACTGAGAAAGGACTGTTGGACCTCTTGCTATTCTCATTCACTCCAAGTGTTCTAGGAATTCCTCACTTGGTTGGCCTGACAAGGGCCTCTAAGAACTGCACAAAAGTTACTTAAGACCGAGGCAGCATACACCCCAAGAGGCCTCTGAGTTATCTAGAGACTCACACCATTAGGGACAATGGTTTAGAGGCGAAGGTCTGCACAATTTCATCCTGGTAGTTTGATATTTCTAACAGCTGTCATGTTATACTATTAGAACTTTGGTATTCATTTCATAATGTTCTACTCTGTTCCAGAACTTATTTGAGCCTGAATGCTTTTAGCACCTACTTTTTTCTTTTTTTAAGATATATCTATTTGAGAGATAGAGAGCAAGAGCATGAGCTGGGGGTAGGGGTAGGGGCCAAGGGAGAGGGAGAAGCAGACTCCCCTCTGAACAGGGAGCCCAATTCAGGATGATCCCAGGACCCCATTAGCATGACCTAAGCCAAACACAAACACTTAGCCTACTGAGCCACCCAGGTTTCCCTCAGCATCTACTTCTAATTTTTCTTTTTATTATTTTTTTGAAGATTTTAAAAAATTTACTTGACACAGAGAGAGAGATCACAAGTAAGCAGAGAGGCAGGCAGAGAAAGAGGGGGAAACAGGCTCCCCGCTGAGCAGAGAGCCCAATTGGGGGCTCGATCCCAGAACCCTGAGATCATGACCTAAGCTGAAGGCAGAGGCTTTAACCCACTGAGCCACCCAAGCGCCCCTACTTCTAATTTTTCTAATTTGTTTGGCTCCCACTTTCCTAAGTAAAGGGTATGAGACAAGATGGTGTTTTCTGGTTAAGTCTTGTGGGAAACTCACTTATTGGAAGTGAAATGACTCTCCAAAATTGGGTCCTACAATCGACTTCACATACTTCTGCACAAGTCTCCCTATGGCAGAATGCATGACTGAATGGAGTCTCTTAGAAAATGCCTTTTCTAACCTGTTCTAAGGACACCTGGCTCTGGACTGTCAAGAGGAGCACATTACGGGGTACTGCTTTGTGCCTGCCTTTGATGCAATCTGGTCTCTCTCACCTTTGATTTATCAGGCTTTCAGATGAGTAAAGGTGTTCAGCTGTCCTGTGATTACCGGTGATGGGAAACAAAACCCACCCCATGTCTTCTGTGACAGGCATTGAAAACCTCATAAAATTTTTATTTTTTTTCCTACCTTACATTATATATATAAGCCATAGCTTATATATATGCAGATTTTTAAAAAATATTTATTTATTTATTTATTTATTTGAGAGTGGGGGGGAGAGGGCCAGAGGGAGAGAGAGAAGCAGACTCCCTGTTGTGCAGGGAGCCTGATGCTGGGCTCTATCCCAGGTCTCCAGGATCACGACATGAGCAGAAGGCAGCCACTCAACCAACTGAGCCTCCCAGGCACCCAGCAGAATTTTTTTTTTTTTTAAAGAGAGAGATTGAGGGAGAGACTGTAAATAGAAACAGAAAAGTCTTTGCTTGGAAAAGGCAATGAGATTAGTCCATCTAATCTAGACCTTTATACTCCTTCTCCTTATAAAGCATGGCTACAGGGACATTACTTGCAGTCTTGCTAAAATTAGAAAAACTAGAAACAACTTGAATGTCTATCAATAAGGGACAGACAGAATAAAATTATGATATGCTCACATAGTGGAATAGGGCCATAACGTTATGTAGAAGGGTATTTACCAACATGAAAAAATGGTTTTAATATGCTGCCTTAAAAAAGAGGTTAAAAACAATGTATAGAATGTGCACTACTAACAGATATGTAATACAGTTGTTTTTATTTCTAACACATGTATGTGTGCACATGCAGAGGAAAAAACATATCTGAAGGATGTACCAAAATGTTAATGGGTATCTTTAGGCTGTGACTATGAGTGATTTTTAATTTCTTCCATGTTTTTGCACTTTATTTTTTACATAAACATATATTACCTCTATAATCAGAAAAAAGATAAAAATATATTTTTAAAAAATTTTAAAACACTTAAGAGACCCCAAAATGTGATTTAAGAGTATTTCTCAGGTGATATGAAAGATGGTGGAACCAGTGGGATATTTTTTTTTTTTTTAAAGATCCTATTTATTTATTTATTTGACAGAGATGACAAGTAGGCAGAGAAGCAGGCAGAGAGAGAGGAAGAAGCAGGCTCCCCCAGGAGCAGAGAGCCGGATGCGGGGCTTGATTTCAGAACTCTGGGACCATGACCTGAGCTGAAGACAGAGGCTTTAACCCACTGAGCCATCCAGGCGCCCCCCAGTGGGATATTTTATTTTATTTATTTATTTGACAGAGATCACAAGTAGGCAGAGAGAGAGGAGGAAGCAGGCTCCCCGCTGAGCAGAGAGCCCGATTCGGGATTCAATCCCAGGAACCTGGGATTATGACCTGAGCCGAAGGCAGAGGCTTTAACCCACTGAACCACCCAGGCGCCCCTCAGTGGGATATTTTAGAAAACCTTTTTGTTTTTTGTTGTTTCATTTTTTTTGTTTTGTTTTGTTTTGTTTATTTTTTTTAAAGATTTTATTTATTTATTTCACACAGAGAGAGATCACAAGTAGGCAGAAAGGCAGGCAGAGAGAGGGCGTGGGGAAGCAGGCTCCCCGCTGAGCAGAGAACCCGATGTGGGACTCGATCCCAGGACCCTGAGATCATGACCTGAGCCGAAGGCAGAGGCTTAACCCTCTGAGCCACCCAGGCGTCCCTTCATTTTTTTTTACTCCAGGGTCCACGCTATAAAAATTTAGGCCCGGGTTACCGAGTTTTGTTAATACTACCCCTCTCTGACCCACCTTAAATAAATCCATAGCATCATTTATACACCACCCCTGTAAGTTTCCTATTTTTTGCAAAGCATCAAGCCTTACCGTACGGAAAGCGGCAACCACAAGGTTTGAGGGAAACAGGTTTCTGTTAGAAAAGAAAGCACTTTGTCAGTGTTCTTAAAATTCAGTGTTCAAAGTGTCCACTTTTGGATGCCCATTCCTGACAGCCCAATACACAGTGTTTCCTCTCTCTCTCCCTCCAGCAGTTACTGTGGTCTCTGCTGGATCCAAGAACCCCACTATGCCTCAGCTGCTGGGTCACAATACTCAGAGCGCACCAATTTATATTCTCATCTCCACTGTGGTTCTCCAGAAAAAAGGCATCACTTTCCTATCCCCTAGAAGTTAAGCCCTACTACAGTGGTTTTCAACAGGAGTGGTACTGCCCACTGGTGGAACCCAAGGGAGCGCTTTCATTGTTGAAATAATTGGGGGGCATTCCTGCCATTGGGGGAGTGTTATAGGGGGTGGTGCCAGGTCCCAGCCACTCATTCTACTGATTGTGGCCCTCACACATTCCAAATGTCCCATATGACATACCTGTAGATGAAAACCTTATTTATAAAGACTTCAGCCTAAGCTCATTCCAAAACAAGGTTTTGTTTTGTTTTTTGGTATAATTTGAACACACACTGAATTTTCTAGGAATGCAATTACTGTGTAAAATGTAGAATGAGTTTTTATTTTGTTTTGTTCAGAATGTTTCTAAAAATTGTTCATCCTCCTGGAAAAGCACATCACCAATGGCAAACTGTAGGATCTGGGTTCCTTAATTACACACACCACTATCAAGCAACAGCCTGCATTTACAGCTGTCTTATTAATGGTGAATGTAAATTCAGAAGCAAGCGCCTAACCACTTCATTTTAGGATCTTTACATATGGAAACACATTATTTTTATTATAAGTTACTCTCTTTTTATCCCTCTGTTGAGTCACATTGATGCTCTGAAATTGAAATGCATTGAAATTCTATTTATGGATTTCATTTCAGGATGAAAGATTTTATAAAATATTTGTTGTAAAAGGAGGGCAATAGGATGGGTCAACTTAAGCTAGATTTTGAAACCAAAATCTCTTCATGTGAACAGTTTTTACTGAGGACCTCCTTTGTAGGCTCTATGCAGGATGCTGGTCTTGATATATAGCAAAACCCCAGTGATGGCCTATTTGTAAAAGACTGACTCATTTGCAATCTGTGCAGAACATACCCATTAATACTTATTTCTGTGGCTGAGTTGTTTACCTAGCACTGGAATCTCCAGGCAACCATTTGCAGTGCCTTTGGTTTCAGAGGTAGGCAGGTCTGTCTGCCACCCAGGCTGGCAAGCAATCTAAAATGACTCCTGGTAGTCACACTTTGTACAATACCCTCCCCTTGAGTATGGGTGGGGCCTGTGACTTTCATCTAGCCAACAGAATACAGCAAAGCTGATGGGATGTCATTTTCATGATCAGGTTACATAAAATTGGGGTTTCTTTCTTGCTGTTAAGACTTTCTTTATTGAAACTCATTCTTTATTAAAACTCATTGACCTGTACATCTAAAATGGGTGCAATTTGCTATATTTAAATTGTATCTCATATCTGCTTAAAAAGGCTAAAAAGTAAGATACAGTGCTAACTGCAAAGAGTTTACAACCAAAAAAATACATACGTTCAAAGGGATGACCACACTTTCTATAGCTCAGCTCTCAGATATTAGTCCCTGGGAAGGCACCACCTGGGGGCAGTGAGATGTAGCAACCATAAAATCATCCTCCTTTCCCCTGGTCCCCCTGGTTGTCACAGAGCAGGCGCAGTCCCTCCTGCCCATACTAAGGGCAAGGAGCTGCGGCTGTAGAGTAAAGCAAAAACACTACTCTGCACTCTTCACAAATTGCGTCCTTGGTTTTGTATCTAAAAAGTCATTACCGTACTGAAGGTCATTTAGGTTTTCTATGTTTTCTTCCGGGAGTTTTAGAGTTTTGCGTTTTACATTTATGTCTGTGACCCATTTTGAGTCAATTTTTGTGAAAGGTGTAAGGTCTGTGTCTAGGTCTGTGTCAGATGTCCAGCTGTTCCAGCCCAATTTGTTGAAAAGATTATCTTTGTGCCATTGTATCACCTCTACTTCTTTGTTAAAGGTCAGTTGACTGTATTTACACAGGCTCTCTATTCTGTTCCATTGATCTATTTGACTTTCCTTCCCCAACACCACACTGTCTTGATTACTGTTGTTTTATGGTAAGTCTTATATAGTCGGGTAGTGTCAGCCCTCGGCTTTGATCTCCTCTCTGCAAGCTTCTTACCCCTCTTCCCTTTGGCTTTTATTATTTTTTTTTTAAAGATTTTATTTATTTATTTGACAGAGAGAGATCACAAGTAGGCAGAGAGGCAGGCAGAGAGAGAGAGGGGGAGGCAGGCTCCCTGCTGAACAGAGAGCCCGATGTGGGGCTCGATCCCAGGACCCTGAGATCATGACCTGAGCCGAAGGCAGAGGCTTTAACCCTCTGAGCCACCCAAGCGCCCCCCCCCCCTTTGGCTTTTAAACACAGACACTGCTATGAAGGAACTCTAGCTTCCTTACTCCCTCCAGAGCTCTCCTGCATTCAGGAATCAGCTGTTTGTCATGCAAGTAGGTTTGCCCCTCACAGCTCTGTCTTTAGGCTCATGTTCACACAATAACTCTGTGTGCTTTCAAAATAAGAAACATTTGAACTAGAGGAGATTTTAGAGGTGGTCAAGATCGACACCCTCATTTAACACATGGGGACACCAAGGACCCAGAGACATTAAGCTGGCTTACATCTTCCATTCATGCTCCACATCTAGACTAACATCATCCAATATGGTAGCCATTGGTTGTTGGACACTTGAAATATGGCTGGTGCTAGGGAGGATCTGAATTATTTTATTTTATTTACATGTAAACGAGTTAAATGTAAACACTTGTGGCTAGTGTCTATCCTACTGGACAGTGTGGATCTAGAGTTTTGAGATCCAGAGTCTGGGAGTAAGAAGGACCAAATGGTCTTTCCACGCTTCAACTTTACACAGTACCCAATTTCACTGGGTATTAGAGGGCTTCAAATTGCTGAGCTCTTCAACTTACTCAAATTCTCAAATGTTTCCTTTTTCTGCTATTGGATCCCTAGAAATTTACCTAAATTACATAATACCAGATCTACACTGGACCAGTTTCTCTAACATTAGTAGGCTATGAAAGCAATTTACTAGTTAAAGCCAGTATTTTATAAAATATGCAATACATTAGACAGAATTGAAAAAAACCTGCATGTATCACATTTAAAATGCTGTTTTGGCACTTGTTTCATGTTGTGTATGGGGGTGGGGTGGGGAGGAGGTAGATGTGTACTGAAGCCATAATTTAAAGTACATTTCTTAGAGTAGGTTTAAGTCAAAAACATCTGCAAAAATATCAAGTCCATACTAAATTCAGAGTCCACATCAGACCAAATTAGGAAAGAATGAATGGACAAGCCTTTCCAGTGCTATAGGAACCTTTGGGTACATTACTTAAATAGAGAACCTGGTAGGAGAGGAGGCTGAACTTCTGTTAGTGGTGGTGAACATGCACGCAGCTCACACAATGAAAAACTTCAAAAATGTTCCTTCTTTATACATCTGGTACTGTTTGCTCTTCTGATCCTATTTGTCAAGGGTGGTATGCATTTCCCTGTCCTATAGGAGAAGAATGGAAAACAATTTACTGTTGCTTAGGTATATTTTTTTGTTCCAAAAATATTTCCTCTTATTTAAGTTCAAAAATTCTTTACTGAATTTATGAAAATTTCAAAGACTGTTCAGAACAGGATATAGCACGGTATGTACACCTGCTAAACATTTATTATCCTTAGTGTTTATTGTTACAGAGTCAGTTAACAGGGACATGCCCCTTCAGATCTTGGTACCCCCCACAAGGCTGGGAGCAGAAGAAGGGCTTGGGGTAGTGGGCTCACACTCTGGTGACAGTGGGGGGCAGGGGAGTAATCTACCCTCCTTTTGAGGCCCATCTCCAGTTTTAGATTCCAGCTGGAAAGGTTAATGCCTTTCATTAGTCCCCCGGAGTGGGGGACTTTTCGGGAAGTAAGATTAAAAACAGTTTTAATTCTCCTAGGGAAGTAAGATTAAAAACAGTTTTAATTCTCCGGAACAAGTGGCCTGGGGCTACCCTGAGGGACAGGGACACTTGACAGTATCAGCAAGACACTCTAATATTAACTCACTTAACTTTCAAAACAAATGCAGGTAGTAGATACTATTATTAGTCTCATTTTACAGATAAGAAAATTGAGGCACAGAGAGGCTTAAAGATTTGTCCACACAGCTAGTAAGTGGTAGAGCTGGATTCAAACTCAGGTAATTGATCCCAGTGTCTGCTTTTAATCACCCCGCCCCCACACAACCTCACTGGGTGAATGCTCTTTTCAGTCTCAGAACTAACTATTCAGGTAGTCTCCTGGGTGGCAGAAGGAAAGATGTCAAGGTAAAACCTTTTATTATATTTTTAAATAACAAACTGCCACTTTTTCCCTTTAGTGACTGATTAGGCTGAGAAACCTCCATTAATTTGGGTCCATGTTAGATTTGCTAAGAATCTTCCTCTTCCCTATAGAAGAGAGACATAGGCATAGGCCAAACAGCCTCCCATGGCCAACAGTTAAAAGAAATTATTCACTATTCACTCTCTTGACTGTAACCTAGGGGCTAAGATTAGAGCTCAGTCTCTGATAGGTTTCTTTGAAGCTATTAAAGAAATGTGTTCTTTGAATGTTGAGAGACACCATATTCACACCAGTCCTTGACCAGGAAAGTCAGTCCCTTATGCCTCCCTCTGTGAAGGGAAAGTCTCAGAGAACTGTTCAGTGTTTAAAAAATGAGCACAAGAATTAAACAATAAAGCCTAGAAAACTGGGCAACGGGCAAAATCTCACTTGTGTCTACCAGGCACAGGGCTGTGCCCTGCTACACTTTTGCAAAAGACAGTGGCCTCTGGGAGGGAGACAAACCATAAGAATCTCCTAATTTCAGGAAACAAACTGAGGGTTGCTGGGGGGCTGAGGGGGAGGGATGGGGTGGCTGGGTTATGGACTTTGGGGAGGGTATGTGCTATGGTGAGTGCTGTGAATTGTGTAAGACAATGAATCACAGACCTGTACCCCTGAAGCAAATAATACATTATATGTTAATTAAAAAAAAAAGACAGTGGCCTTGGGCTATTCTTCCAGCTGCCAGTGCAGACGGAGCCCTGGGCCTAGGAGCTGTCCCTACCTGCCACCTTTGCAGATAAGCCTCTGTTTTTCCAATTGAAAACTACAAATTTTATTACCCAAGGGAATGTTAAAAGCCAGTGGTCTCAATTCTTTCCACTTACAGCTGAAGAAAATTGAGGTCGACTGGTCAACTTTAGAGACCACAAATATGTAATACAGGGGCGGGGGTGGGGTGGGGGAATGCAGAAACTGCAGTGTCAGAAAGGATATGTGAGGATTTCTGCTCCCTTTTAGAGTGGAAGGCTCTTCTAGGTTCAGTTTCAACTTTTCTACATTTTCCAAATTTCCCACGTGTTGATTCTTTTTTTTTTTTTTTTAAGATTTTTATTTATTTATTTGAGAGAGAGCATAGAGGGAGAGTGAGAAGGAGAAGCAAACTCCCTGCTGAGCAGAGAGCCTGATGGAGGGCGCAGGGCTCGATCCCAGGACCCTGAGGCTCATGACCTGAGTGAGCCAAAGGCAGATGCTTAGCCTACTGAGTCACCCAGGCACCTCCCAACTTTTTCCCCCCAGTGTTGATTCTCTTAGTCCAAAACATAGTAACTTCACTTTTTTTTCTCTAAGCTCCATGTAGTTCCCAGCATACCTAAAAACATAAGCTTCAAGTCATCTCCTGAGCTCTCCCAAACATTCCCTCTCCCCAACATTCACTCTCTTTTCTTCCAGACTATGAAAAGAGGGCCATCCCCATAAGTTCATGTGAAACAAAGACAACTTCCCGATAGCTCTGTAACACTGCTCCGTGTTAGCAAGCAGGGTGGGCCAGCCCTGGTCTAACAGCTTTACAGTTGTTAACTCATGCAGCCCTCAGAGCAACCTTCCAAAGTAGGTACTTTCAGGATGCCGGTTACAGAGATGAGGAAGCTAAGACACAGGGGTTAGGGACATGCTCTAGGACTCAAAATCAGTAAGCCTTGTTAGGGACCAAGAAGTTCTACAATGCGTTCCTCATAACCTGTTTGCCGGTCTCTTTGGTGCCGCACCTGTTTCATTTTGGACGAACAGTCACAGCTCGAGTACTTGGGTCCCACCCAGTTCTGAGAGTCCTTTGCTGTTCTGGGTCCCCAGGCATAAAGCTCTGGGCTGCTCGAAGGAGACTGGGACTTTCCCACCTGCCAGTTGTTCTCTATCACCCCTTCTCAGTTCTCAAAGGGCTGGCTTCTAGCACCTGGGCCTCACAGGCACTCCCCGGCCTTTGTTATTTCTAAACCATTGTGTGTTGGGAAATCAAACCACTCAGCAATGGCATTCTGAAAATCTTCTAAAAGTTGTAATGAATGTCTATGAGCTTGATTTCTTTCTGACTTGTAGTTCCATCTTGAGAAAAATTAGAAATTGAAGCTGAGAGACCCTGAGGAGCACCCCCACCAGCAAAGCCTGGTCATCAGAGTCTCTCTGATGAGAAGTCAGAGACTTCTCCCACTCCTTCTGGGTGTTTGAGTTCTGGGCAGTTACCCGGTGACGGCCTGCAGGATAACTGAGGTGTTGTTTGCCAGCAGGCTCCCTTCATTCAGTGCCCACAGGCAGAAAGGACTGCACCCTGCCTTTGCCAAGGAACGTGCCCAGAGTCCCAAAAGATCAGCATCTGCAGGGTTTCTTTGAAGGAGGCAAATTTAAAACTTTGACCCAGGGACCCAGGAGGCACTGAGGTATGGCTCAGAACTCAGTTCCCTCTCACCAACTGCTCAAGGTGAAGGCCAATCAGAGCAGCAGTACACAGGCCTTCCTTCACTGCTGGGGCTCAGGTCCTCCGTTTAGAGCAAGTGGGCATCTGCCCTGACCCAAATCACATTCTTTTTTTTTTTTTAAAGATATTATTTATTTATTTGTTAGAGAGAGAGATCACAGGCAGACAGAGTGGCAGGCAGAGGCAGAGGAAGAAGCAGGCTCCCTGCCGAGCAAGGAGCCTGATGCGGGCCTCGATCCCAGGACGCTGGGATCATGACCTGAGCCGAAGGCAGCTGCTTAACCAACTGAACCACCCAGGCGTCCCCCAAATCACATTCTTACCTGATGCCCTTTTGGTTCAGAGCAAACATTTCTGAGATGGTTGGACTAAATCAGCACCATAGCACCATTACTATATCAAACTGACTTGGGGGAGGGAAGAGTGGGAGAAACGGAATCCTGAATGCTGGGGCACAAGACCCATATTTTCGCTAATCCCTCTTTTTGATAAACCTGTGACCTTGAGCAAATCACTTAATCTCTCTCAGTTTCCTCGGTTGTAAAATAGGATCATACCACCTGCCCTACCTTTATCCATGAGTTGCTGGAGGCTGGCTGTGGAAGCTTTATGAAAGGCTGCCTATTCCCAACAAGCCACAACAAAGGTTCTCTTAGTCCTTTCCAGCATCTGCAGCCCAAGTCATTGAAAAGTCTGTACCAAGACAGACCACTAAGCCATGATGCTGGGTCACCGTTCACTTTTTTTTTTTTTTAAGACCTCATGCATTTATTTGACAGAGAGAGTGAGCACAAGCAGGGGGAGTGGGAGAAGGAGAAGCAGACTCTCTGCTGACCAGGGAGCCCGATGCTGACCGATCCCAGGACTCTGGGATCATGACCTGAGTCAAAGGCACATGCTTAGCCTACTGAGCCAACCTCACTGTACACTTCAGAAGGAACAGCTGTAGGAGCTTGGTTCTAAACCTAGAAAACCACAATCAGGAACTAAGATGTCCCTCCTGAGACAGGTGGTAATAAAGTAAGCCCTCACCCTATCTTGCCCCCTTTGATGGCTACTGTCCCTCTTTTGGAGATAAAAGAATGCTACTGAGCTTCCCTCTGGGGTACCACCAGCAGGTCAGAGCTAGGCATCCATACTTCCTTTCCAGAGCCAATGACCCCCACAAAATAGAATCTTTTAACCCCATAACCACCTTCCCTCCTGGAGAAAGCTGACTAATAGGTGAATGTAATAAGCCAAAGGCTTTCTCAACCTTAGTAGACTTTGTTTTCTGCACCCACCTAAAAGCCCCAAAACTTAAGGGGCTTTAAGGGTTCGAAAGACTCCAAATATCAAGCTGCTAGATACCAAAGACTGTGATCATATCAAAGTCCTAATAGGCCACCTCCACCTGCCTTTTTGGTAAGAACTTTTTGATCCCCCTCAATGGAGGTGTGTGTGTGTGTGTGTGTGTGTGTTTTAATACAAAAGCCTTGGACTTTTTATTGTTGTTGTTGTAGTTTCAAATGAACACACTCTCAAGTGGCAGACAGTGATCACATTTTCCAGAGGGAGAAAAGGAAATAGCAGGAAGCCAAGTAACTTTGCCCAGGTTTGCTGTTTTTCACAGCCTCAGCCATGAGGAACTCTGCCTCAGTGACTCCAGACAAAACATACCACCAAGGCTCTGAATCCAGAATTTTCGGAAACCTGGAGAAGGAGCCAGCTGACCTCCTCACTCAGCTGAACTTGGCCAGGACGGTAAATTCCTCCAGTCTGCAGTTTTCCCATCTGTGAACTCTGGGCTAACGGAGAAACCAAGAGAGGCTGAGGCTTCGGAAAATCCAGAAACAACACTGCATCTCAAGGGATAAAATGCAACTTCTAGGAGTCACAAAAAGCAGGCAAACTCCTTCCCCTCTAGAACTCACCCTTCCAGAAATAAAACTCCTTGAAACTCACAGCATTCTACAATGGTCCTGACTATGGGGTGGCCAGCAACCTGTCCCAAGCCCCCCAGAGAGCCATGTTTCTGGGCAGTGGGCCTCATACCACTACCTAGCCTCGTTATCCTTAGGTCCACTGACAAGTCTTCAAAAATTGCCACCTTCCTCTCAGCCAAAGGGCTGAAACAGGGAAGGCCAGAGATTACAGCTGAGGAGGATGAGACAGGCAAAATCTAACTAATGCTCCCAGAAGCTTTCGGGCATCGTGGGGAAAAAATAGGGTGAAGCTATTGGGGGGTGGTTGGAACGTTTTTACTGGTAAGGGCAGCCAGATGGTATAAGGAGTACAGCACCAGTGAGACACTGTCTTTTCCCTAACACACACTCCACCTAACGGTTGGCTGGTTCATCACCAGCAGCCGATTAAGAATGAACTCTTAGCAATTTATGGGGGTAGTGTGTGCGTCTCTGTGTGTGTGTGTGTGTATGTATGCGTGCATGTGTGTGTGTGCGCGCGCGCGTGCGTGCCCGCGCGCGCCCTGGAGTGCATTAGAGAGCTCACTGTGCACTTGGCGATGTGGGGGGTGGGGGTGGGGGGGG
>ML101238.1:8609-22565 GCA_003697995.1 Taxidea taxus jeffersonii | reverse complement strand
TATATAGTAAAACATCTTTCTTTAATCAAATGTTTTATTAGGTATTTCTCCATCTGCCATCATCACATATACATGTGAGTGAAAATACTTGCTCTGTGAGTGATACTTTGATCATTATTTCTAAATCAAATGTCTGGATGGAAGGTTATATATATCATTAATTTTGCAAGTCTTTGTTGGAGACAAATTAAAATACAAAAATATAGTTTTCCTTTATAAATGCTAATATTTCTACCTTTTAAAAATGTAGAATTTTCTTACTATACTAAACAGAAAAATAATTGTAAACCTCCGTAATCTATTTCTAAGTTTTATCATTCTTGCTATGTATACTATAAAACTATATACAGAGACATAAAATACAGCCCATTGACCCACCTTCAGTTCTATAATAGTCTTTGGAAATCAATCTTAAAGCATAGATTTGATTCTTCAAGAAGAGAAAGAGTAGCATATATAATCTGAGTATTCTTAATATCTGAACCCTATGGTATCCAGAGCTTCTAAATGATTAGGTGTTGAAGGTTAGATTGGACGTCACTGAAAAGACAATTTTCTTTGGACTGGCAATAATATCATAGGCTGGCCTAAGACCTCAAAGTCAGAAGTTATTATCAATCTGTCTTCAGAAGAGATGTTATTTTATAAAAACCTCTAAGGTTAGAGGAAGAGACTACACTTGAATTAAACATCTTTTGCTTCTCTTGTTTGAGGAGTGCTAGCAAATCTTCTATACTTATTTCTTCTGGAAAATTCTATGATGGGTCCATTGTGAAACTTATTACTTTTAGGAGATTGACATTTAAACACTGATTTATACCAAGTATGTTTTCTGCATGCAGTCAAGTTTTATTGATGTCTTTAGTGTTCTAAGTATTCTGCCAGGTATATTTGAGTACTAAATAAGACTGTTGAAAGTAAAAGCTTTTTCATTTCTCAATTTCTCATTTCTGATTTACTTACTCAGATTTTCAGATATAACTTTGATATAATGTTGAAGAAAAATAATCTGAAGGCTAAATGGAATCATATTCCTACAAGAGTTGGGAAGGACCCTAAGAAACTTTTAGTTAGTTTTTTCCTTTAGTCAGAACTATATTATCTCAGATATGTGAGAGTAATTCCAAGAATACTTTCAAAAGTACCAGTCTGTTTTAATCTGTAGCAACTCTGTGTAAGGAAGTTGTTCACATAACCAAATCTGTTACTTAAAAAAAAAAATGTTTTCCACTTATTCTCTCTTAGACGGAGTAAAGTTTACTGAAAATTACTTTGGTAGAGTCTGCTGTTAAGACAGTTAACAAACTGTCTTCAACTTGTGATTTTTCTATTGAATAAGTAAGTTCTTTTATTTTTTATTATTTTAGTCATTGGAAGATAAATATGCTGAATTTGTTTTTCAGTATCTTGACTTTGGAATATCTATCTTGACTTTGAAATAATATCTTGATTTCTAATGATATTTGGGTAGCTACATCACATTTCTAGGGAATTTGTTTAAATTTTTAATATTTGTTCTTTTTTTCTGACTGAAAGAGTCTTTTTCTAAAGGGAATAAAATTAATACTGCCTCACTGACTTTTTTCAGATAACTAAGTATTACAGTGTTTACATGTTTATTTTAAAATTCTCTAAAGTAACAAATTCTTTCATTTGATAAAAGTTAGATCTATGTATTTAGTAATGAATGCTTTTAAATGCATAGTTATTATAACTTCAGATATTTAGCAATTATCCTTACATTGATGAATACCCAAAATGAAGGGATGATCATTCTTTTTCTGCAACATCTTCAACCAGATTTTATGCTCTAATCTTATGGAGAACAACCTGGTTTTATATGTCATCAGCATGCTATAAATGATGAAATAATTGTTTACTTAGGATTAACTTACATTCACAGCAGCCATAGCAAATAAAAAGGAAATTGGATTGATCAAACTAAAAAATTATTAGTATTCTTATGTGCTGTGAACTCTAAGGAAACATTGTGAGAATTACCTAGAGCCAGTGAGGTTGGCTCCTGAGTTTGTTATAATTCACCCAGTGTTCCACTGGGAAAGGTTTCCAGCAGTTCTAAAAATTATTTTTTTTATGGATCTAAAATAACAATTGGAGATGGTAGTAATAACGTAGTTTCCTATTATGCCCAAAGCTTAGGAGGAATTAAGCATAATTTTAACCTTTTCCAAGATTGGGTGGGAAAGGTCCTCATGTATAAATTTTTGTCTTAGAATAAAATAGCTGATTACACAAGTAATAGCAGGTGCATGGGAAACAAGTCACTATTGGGATGGAATACTTTAAGTAAGAGAGAAAAATGTGGGCCATCTTGGAAAACTATTTGCTACTTTTATGTCTGAAATGGGCATAGATTTTTAAAACATATGCATGAGAACAAATAGCATAACTTTATTGATATTCATATATAAAGCAGAGGTACATTTCACACTTAATATTTGGATTATGATTTCATTACTATTGCTGTAATTTATATTATTCATTTTAAAAGACATTGTATGTGTATTATTAGATATTTTTATAGCTTCCATTCTGCATTTTCTAACATGCATTTATATAGGCAAATAGAAAACATTCTACCTTACTGGTATCCAACTGTAACAAATTTTCACAGCAACATTAGGAGAAAATTAGCTAAGATTTTCCCAGAACTAATATCTTTAATGACATGGCTTCATTACAGGTGTCATGAGTCTACAACACTACAGATCCAAAATCCATTATCTACAATGCTGAAATCCAAAAGCAGGAATATCACAAATATTTTTGAAACTAATTTTTAATAGAAACTTTCCCAAACTGATATTGCTATTTATAGCATTTATCTCTCTTAGAGTGGATATTCATACATTTTACTGCATATATATTAAGATTTGATTATTGTGTAGAGTGCCAGCCCTGCTGTGAGAATTACACAATGCACAATATATGCATAAATTAACCTTACAAAACTTGACAAATTCTGAATTGTGAACCATTCTATCTGAAGTTACATATTTCAAATTATTTTTTCACTATCCATTTGTTATTAAGGTCGCACAGAAAAACAAAATATTAAAGATGGAAGGTATTTAGAAATCATGCACTTCAATCATGCACTTTCCTTTTTAGCAAGAGAAACTGATGGCCGAGGAAGTAAATTACTTTGTTTAAAATCATGCAACTAGTAAGTGAATGATGGGAAGACTGAATCCAACTCTCTGTAAACAACAACAAAAATAAATAAATAAAAAGGTTGGGGGACTTGCTATGCAGCAGCAGGAGAAAAATGTGATGAGATTCTGCAGTTCAATGGGGGAAATGGTGCTGGAGCAATTAGATATCCATATGGAAAAATGGATGTTACCTCTACCTCACTTCATACACAAAAATCAATAGAAGATTTATCAGAGCCCTAAATGTAAAAAGTAAATCAATAAAGCTTTAAGTGGAAAACGTAGGAGATTGTCTTTCCTACCTTGCTGTAAACACAGATTTCTGAAGTTGGGTACAATAAGAACTAACCATAAAAGGAAAACAGATGATGACTCCAACTTCAAAGACAAACTTCTTTTTATCAAATGGCACAATAAAGAAAGGGAATTGCAAAATTCACAATAGAAAAAAGAGATATCCACAAATTTCTGACAAATATATCAGGACTATATAAAGAACTACCACAAATCAGTAAGTAAACCACTTTGTTAACACACACATACACAGGTACAGTGGAAATCCCTTTACATGAGGGGGTATCCAAAAAACAAATAAACAAAAAAAAAAACAAAACTAAGAAGCAAATCAAGAGGGGCCCAACAATATTAATCATCAGGAAATGAAAATTTAATCCACAATAAGATAGCACTATAATCCCCAAAGTCTGAAAACTAAAAAGACACATAATAGATATTGAACTAAGCATTCATTCAACTAATAATTATTATGTTTTATCTATTTGATAACCATTTATTTATTACTAAGAATACCTAGAAAGTAACTCGGTTGCCCTCAAGTTGCTTAGCCTAGTGACCATGAATGGTGAATAGAATGATTGTGTGTTAGAAGGAAGATGGTTTCAAGCTGGAAAAATGGTAGTAGCAGTGAAATGTGGAAATGCATGGATTATTTAAGAAATGAAAGTAGTTCATTTAAAAGAGGATAGGTTTCACTGAATAATATGATAATCTCAAATTCAAGTTTCTCTACCTTGCATAGAAATATTTTCCTTGTCTTTCTGTCTTTGGCTTTATGTTTTCTTTTTTTCTCTTTGTCTTTTTTTCCTCTTCCTCACTTCCTTACTTTCATTCTTTTACTCTTTTTTTTTTTCAAGAAATTTGCATTGATCCTCAACTCACACAATTTACATATCCTACTGAGCTCATTATATTAGTATTTAATCATATATCACTTATGTAGATGTAGTCCTATGTAGCTATATCACCAGAAAGAGAGAGATTTAACAGGATCCTAAATTCCTAAATAAACAACTAACCACAAACCACTGCAGGTTTCAAAGGCTGAAATGCAAAAGGGTATTCTGAACAACTATTTCATATTAAATGAATTCTTTTTACCCTGAACTCCAATGTAAAACTCATATACATATTGAATCTGTCTGGGATGGGCGGTATATGAGATTCTTTTTTTAACACTCTAGCCTGATATATTGGGCTCTTTCCCCCAAGTCAACACACTAATTCTGATTTCAGGAGGAAAGATGTGTTTTCCACTGAGGTCTATTACAAAGCTGGTGCATTCATTCAACCCCAGGCCTTTCCAGAACAGGAAAAGATTTAGAACCACAAAACAGCACAGCCTAGAGGCTGCCATCATAACTACTAAAATGGAGAGATTTGGAATCTGAGGCCAATTCTGCTACCTGTCTGACCTTGACTAAGTTGTTTAATTCATGATCTTCACCTTCTCCTCTTATAAATAATAAATAATACCTAATGCTTACTAAATGCAATCATTGTTTAAAGCATCCTTATAGGTACTGACTCATTTAATGCACAAAGCAATGGAATGAAAAGGACATTATTATTATCTTCATTTTATAGACAAGGAAACTAAAGAAACAGCAACTTAAGTAACTTGTCTAAAATCTCATTAGCTTATGAAGTAAAAGCTCTTTTTGAAACAATGCTAACCCTGGGCCTTTTCACTTCAGTCAAGACTGACTTTGTGACCCCAGCAAATCAAATAATTTGTTTCTCTTTTCCTTGCTCTTCATTCTTTATCTTATGTAATAGCTTCCTGCCTTTCAGCCACTTTGCAATTGTCCTTATGGAGACTTTCTGCTGCATGGAGTGTTACATGGAATTTGTTTCACCTAAATTGCCTTCTTTCATCATTCTTCTCTTTTTAAAAACATTTTTACTTAAATTTAATTAATTAGCTATAATATATTGCTGGTTTCAGATGTAGAAGTCAGTGATTCATGAGTGTTTAATAATACCCAGTGCTCATTACATCAAGTGCCCTTCTTTAATGCCCATCATCCAGTAACCCCATCCCTCCACCCTACCCTTCCAGCAACCCTCAGTTTGTTTCCTATGATTAAGAGTCTCTTATGGTTTGTCTCCCTCTCTGGTTTCACCTTGTTTCATTTTTTCCTCTCTTCTCCTATGATCTTTTGTCTTGTTTCTTAAAATTCCATGTATCAGTGAGATCACATAATAATTGTTTTTCTCCGATTGACTTATTTTGCTCAGCATAATACCCTCTAGTTCCATCCATGTCATTATAAATGGCAAGATTTCAATTTTTGATGGCTGAGTAATGTTCCATCACACACACACACACACATATATGTATGTATATATATATACACACACATATAAATACCCATATGATTAAATATATATACATATATTTACACATATATACATATATACACATATGGTTAAAGGGTGTGGTATAGGGAGTGTACATATTGCATGGAGCACTGGGTGTGGTGCATAAACAATGAATTTTGGAACACTAAAAATAATTAAATTAAATTAAATTAAATTGAAAAATAATAAAATAAAGAGTGTGGGGGTTCCTGGGTGGCTCAATGGCTTAAGCCTCTGCCTTTGGCTCAGATCAGGATCTCAGGGTCCCGGGATCGAGCCCCACATTGGGCTCTCTCCTCAGCAGGGAGCCTGCTTCCCCTCCTCCTCTCTGCCTGCCTCTCTGCCTACTTGTGATCTTTGTCAAATAAATAAATAAAATCTTTAAAAAAAAGAGTGTGATATATATATATAACACATACTTTAATAATTTATTTTAATACAAGTAATCAAGTTAAATAAAAGGAAATTAATTTAGTTTAACATACATCTGCTGTATATTATGGAGGTTTCCTAGAACATATAAATTATTTCAGTAGTTATTATATATGTTTTGTAAAATTTGAAAGAAAGCAATTCTAAGCCTAATAGAATTTTTTTTCCTTAAGTCTAGAAACTGACAGTGCCAATGGAAATAAAATAAGGTGGGAGAGAAAGTTGGAAGTATCTGTGGGAGAAAATAAATTTCTTGCTAGATTATTCAGTTTATTAGGGATAGGGTCATGCAAAATATAGACCTATAATATATGGATATTAATTTTGAGGTTTCAGATTCATTCAAAACCACAGGAATTTGTGAGTAACACAGAGAGAAGGAAAATACATATTTCTCTTAATAGTTAAAACTTTATGAAACAAACTTAAGAAAAATACATTATTAGACTTATCAAACCAATTTAAGAAGTTTAATTTATTATACTTCTCCAGTTATCCAATAAGTTGTTATAAATCTAGTATGAAATCAAAGAAAAATAATAACATCTTCTTTTGTAATATTTTTTAAAGATTTAAATTTATTTATTTGAGAGAGAGAGAGCATGCAAGTGTGGGAGTGGGGGTAGATGGGGGGGAAGGTCAGAGGCAGAAGGGGAGAGAAAATGTTAAGCAGACTACCTGCTGAGCACAGAGCCTGAGGTGGGGCTCAATTTCATGACCCTCAGATCATGACCCGAGCCAAAATCAAGAGTTGGATGTTTAGCCAACTGGGCCACCCTGGGGCCCCTGTTAGTAATGTTAACATATCTATCTAAGCAACTAGACCAGAGACATGGAAGCATTTTCCATTTCTCAAATCATGAATGTCTTGCAAAATGCATACTTTGAAATAGGTTTTCACTGAATGACTATTAAATGAATGAATAAATTAATAGAAGGCCACTCAAATTTATAACTGAAACTAAAGATAGAGAAGTAGAGTCTGTCATTTTTTAAATTGCCCTAAGAGTTTGGGACCAAATAGATCCAATATACTGAAAAAGAAAATACTGTCTTCCTCACTTAAGTAATTTGATCCAGCAGTGTTTATAAACAAATAGATACAATATAGGACATTCTAGTCCCCTTCCTTCTCCTTCTCTTTTAAAAATGCCTCCCTCAGCCAAGTACTGTAACATCAAGATGAATTTGATGACGTCTTTGTGATGTATTTGCAATAAAAATACCTTTTTCTAATTTAATTAATTTTTAATACCTTTTTTTAAACTAGGCAAGAGTAACTTTGGGGAGGGGGCACGTACATACCAAACAAGCCAAAATGAAATGAATATGCCATAAGGAAGTCAGGTATTGATAACCTGCAGAAAGAAAGAAAGAAAGAAAGGAATAAATCTGCATAAGAAAGTACTTTTCTATTTTGTATTTCTTTCTACTTTGTTCTAGAACTAAACTTACTAAATTATATAATTAGTCAGGTAACTCTTTGGAAATCAATATCTTGTATAGCTAAACAAAATTCGTTCTGCTACAATCAACTCTTATTTTTTTGTTGTTTACTTGGAAGGTATTTGTGACACATCTAATCCAAAGCTCTCATTAAATACCAGCAGTAAAAGCCTTAATGCCAGTCATACAGAAACTATGTAGCTATGACAAATTCTTTATAATTATCATAAAAATATATTAAAAGCATAATTTCATAGCCATGAAATTTAAATAAAATGAACCAACTTATACTTAAGTAAACAAATATCTAGGAACTGAATTAAAAATTAAATATAACCAAAATCATTTTTATTAATAAAGTTATTTTTCTTACACATGAAATAAATAATTATATATTCTTTTTATCTACTAAATGCCCATTATTGTTCATTGACAAAAATTACTTAATTTCTGCCATTTTTAAACTCAATTAAATGTTAGAATACTTTCTTCTTTCAAAATTTAATATAAAGTGATAAAAATTAAAATCTATAGGGAACAAAAAGATGACTAGTTATAATAATATTTTACAGCACCTGGATGACTCAGCCAGTTAAGCATCTGACTCTTAATCTCAGCTCTTGTCTTGATCTTGGGGTCCTGAGTTCAAGTTCTATGTTGGACTCCACACTGGACATGGAGCCTACTTAAAAAATAATAATGAAAAAAAAATAATGACTTAGTGAGTTTTCTTGGATCTCATGTGAAAAATATCATGGAATGAAATAATTTATATCAAAGCAGCAACATCTTCCCCCATCATTTATTTCATCAGTTATTTCATCATTTTATTTCATTATATTTGTCCAGTTATCCTATCTTGAGTCACTTTCCTAATCTACTTATGTGATTTAAGGGTTTAAAATTTTTTGTAGTGGCTATTTTGATATCTGTCATTTCATGAGTTGTGAGGTAATCTATTCGCATGAAAAGAAAGTTGATGAGTCAATGGTATGAATCATTATATTAAAGCCCCAATTATAAACCGTTGACATTCTTTTAAAATTTTTTCAAAAATCCCTAACATGGTTCAGATTTAGAAGAAAATATTTTCTATAGATGGAGCTCTTTTGCACCCAGAATTGCCAACTATAGGTCTGAAGATCTTAACTTTCTATTCCTTATAGTACCACACTATTTTTTTTTTTAAGTAGAAAAGCAAATGAAAGCTATTACTCTTAATAATTTAGGTAGGCTTAGCTTAAAAGTTATTCCTTAGGATTCAATTAGATTTTTGAGAAGTTATTTTACCTCTTAGATTTTAAAGCTATGTTAAAATACATTATTTGGCTTATGAAGCATAGAGACAATGGAGTCAAATTTTGATAAATAGAGATCAGCATTAAATTCTGGTTCATTTCCCCAAAAAGGCATATGTGGATTTTGGTTTGAGATTTCGGATAATTTTAAACAGTGAATAACATCAAACATTGAACTAGAATTTGGATCTATTCAAGTGTCAACTCATACTTACAAAACACTTCAAAATATATATTCTGTTTTTAAGAAACTTCATTTGTTATAGTCTAGTAATATGGAAATGCCACACCATTTTCCAAGCTCAGAGAATTGTTCATAGCATGACTTTTTCAAAATCCTTACCTAACATGATCATGTAGTTAATATGCCATGTTCAAATAAGTCAAAAAGCATGAAATAAAAAACCAAGCCTAGCAAAAAATGCATTATTGTGTTTCCTATAAAAATATAAGTAACTATGGAATCAATGCTGTGTATTGATTCCATACAACAATCATGTTGCTATTTATTTTCTCAAAATATTGACTTCTGTAGCCAAACTCCTACCTCAATGGAGAAACAGAAATTTCAGGTAGCTCCCATTTCTCCAGGACATAGCTCCTTGCTGCTATTTGTTTTCCTTGTATTGAATATGTTAAAACTAAGGCTTTTGTGATGATTTTTCCATTGACATATATATTAGTTTCCTACTCTTTCACAAAATTTGTACCAAAGATTGGTGAAAATTGGTGCTGACAGCTTGTCAAGAAGTATTGTGGATTGCTTTATTGAACTCTATCATTCATCTTTTATTTATTTGCAAGTGGTAGGGATTGATTTTGAGGTATATGTCAGTTAGATTTACTTGATCCATGTTCAGCTTAAAAGAGGCCACTTAGCTGAAAACATATATTATTGATTTTAAGGGGGATATGTAAGAGAGTGGGGATAGAATTAAGCAAATAACTAGTTATTGAAGTTATTACTGGACCAGCAATCCAGATTCCACCCCTATAATTCTGGATTATTACCAGGTTCTAACATGCTGTTACAGTAAACTTTCTGGTAGGGAATGGGTTACATTGTCAAATTGGGAATTTGAAGAGAGTGTAGTAAAGTATTTAGAAAGATGTAGCGAAATATAACAAAATTGAAGGGCATTTTATAGTAAGATGGGGCACTGTTATTACTCCTAAACCTGAAAAATAAGGACAAGATGAAGTTAAAGGAATCAGAAGAGTTGGTTCCTTGACAAATTCTGTGATCATCAAATAAGGCATGTAGTTGGGCAGTGAACCTTCTAAACAGAACTGTGGGAATGGTTACCATGATCTTTCCCTCTCTGAACTCCTACTGTTGTTCCTCTTGGTTGGATCTCATTGGTAGCCAGAGAGCTAGAAAGTTTGTTAATGTACCTCCATTGGGCACAGGTGGGGTTTGGAAAGTTGGGAAAACAGAGGAGCATAGGAGCAATAATGTCCAAATATTCTGCATACTGTAATCTATAGTGGTGGAACAATTGGATGGCTAAATAATTTTGCACTGGTTAAAATTATTTCTATTATTTTTTAACCAACTGCCACAGCCTCTAATGCAAAGATACATAGATATAGATATAAAGCTATAGAGACTATATTATATTAATCCTTTAAGCTTCTTGTCAGGTAGAAATCAGGTAATGCTGCCCTCATTTCACAAATTATTAAATAGCCTAGCAGCAGA
Organism: Taxidea taxus jeffersonii; assembly: GCA_003697995.1. Classification (NCBI taxonomy): domain Eukaryota; kingdom Metazoa; phylum Chordata; class Mammalia; order Carnivora; family Mustelidae; genus Taxidea; species Taxidea taxus. Next base: position 11,850 of record ML101238.1, on the reverse strand, counting down.
CATGTAACCAGGAAGTGGTAGAATGTGGATTCAAACTCACCTTCTACTTTTCAAGCCCAGTGTTATCACCATTAATTTCTTTTTCTTAAAAAAATATTTGGGAGTGTTTATTTTCTTCTCTTAAAAAAGTTATGATTAAACATTCTTGGCAACCTTAAGTATTTGCCCTCAGTCAGTCAGTTGAGTATTTGATACATGAAGTCAAGTAACCATTTTGGTTGAACTATTTGACATGTCATTTACTATTAATCAATTAAGCTGATGGTTTATAGACTCAGTTTGGAGAGTGTTAAACTAAAAGACAAAAGTAGTCTTTTTTTTTTTTTTTAAAGATTTTATTTATTTATTTGTCAGAGCTAGAGAGCACAGGCAGACAGAGAGGCAGGCAGAGGCAGAGGGAGAAGCAGGCTCCCTGCTGAGCAAGGAGCCCGATGCTGGACTCGATCCCAGGACGCTGGGATCATGACCTGAGCCGAAGGCAGCTGCTTAACCAACTGAGCCACCCAGGCGTCCCCAAAAGTAGTCTTGACTCTAGAAAAGTCTCCTTCATCTTCTTCTAAAATATGAAGGAATCTATCTCTGTATATATCTCTATATAGTTTAATATAATCATTTTATATAATTGGTTATATTCTATATCTTAATATAACCATAATATAATCAATATAGTTCTTATAATCAACAATAATTATAACTGTAATTATTATTACAAGCTTGGGAGAAAGTAATTTAATTGTATGTTTTGTTCAAGGTTTGTTTTTTTCTTCTTTTTTTTAAAGATTCATTTATTTATCCTAGAGAGAAAGAGAGAGCACAAATAGGACAGGCAGGGAAAGAGGAAGGGTGAATCTGAAGCAGATTCCTCACTGAGTGCAAGCCCAACATAGGCCTGGATCTCACAACCCTGAGATCATGACCCTGAGATCATGATCTGAGCCTAAACCAAAGTCCGAGGTTTAACCAACTGAGCCACCCAGAAGCCCCTCAAGCTTTGTCTTCTTAATAACTAAGTAATCTAGTGTGAAGTAAGGCAGAATCTTTCATTAGACTGTGTTCAAAATTTAATGGCAGAGAACTAGTTTATCATTTTAAGCTGTACTTTGTTAAAGATATTCATTTGTAGTCATCATTAAGTGTTAGTGTTCTGAACATGCAGTTCCCAGACACAATGACTCAGTGTGACATAAAGGCCAGACAACTGATTTCCAGGTATGAGCTCAATCTGGGCTCCACTTCGGCCTTAGTCAAGTTATGAGAGAGTGTTAGCTTCTCAATCCATAAAATGTGTTTCCTGAAAAATCTGGCATGGAGTTTTATCTTCTAAAAATTATCTTCCTCCTCAACTATTCTTCCGAGTTAGAATTGTTTACTTGAGTAAAAATTATTGCATTCATGCAAATGTGACAAGTGTTTCATGCATGTTGTTTAAAAGCAAGTAAAACAAAAATTAGTCCTAATCCCTGCCATGAGAATTTGGGTCCAGCAGTAATTAGCTCTTTTGTTCTATCTTAATTAAAATGTACACTTTCATTGGTAGCAGTAGTATAAATAACTGCTAATTTAGATTTTTTTTTCCATTTCCTTCATTAATTCAATATATTTTTATGGAAGAAAAACTATATGGTGATAAAATAAAGACCACATATTTCAATTTGGCTTGAGTAAATATATGCAACTTTATATATCTTGGTAATTTAAAATAAATGTATTATATTAGATTTCACATAATCAAAAAAGCAGAGTAGTGTTACAGCTTCATGCAAATACTAACTTTTATTGTGTTAGTTGTAGTAATGCATAGAAATAGCATTAATAATTTAAATATATATTTTATTGCTTAATGAAACTGCTAAAGCAGTTTTATATTGAGTTGGATTTCTAGTAAAGCACTGACCAAGAAATCATCCTCTAAATACTTTTCTTAAAAAGTAGCTTAGCAGGGTGCCTGGGTGGCTCAGTGGGTTAAAGCCTCTGCCTTCAGCTCAGGTCATGATCTCAGGGTCCTAAGATCGAGGCCCACATCAGGCTCTCTGCTCAGCGGGGAGCCTGCTTCCTCCTCTCTCTCTGTCTGACTCTCTGCCTACTTCTGATCTCTGTCTGTCAAATAAAAAAAAAAAATCTTAAAAAAAAATAGCTTAGCAGCTAATACATTTAGTGTTAAAGACATTTTGCAAAAATATTTACTGATTTGTTAATATGTAAAATTCAATTGCATGAAAACAGCAAGAGTACTGAATTTAGTTTACAAGCTTATTTTTTTATATATTTTTTAATTTTTTTGCTCGTCTTTGCATTTTATTTATTTATTTATTTATTTATTTTTATTTTTATTTAAACATATAATGTAACCCCACCCCCCTCTCCCCCCTCCCTCCCATTAAGAGTCTCTTTTGGTTTGTCTCCCTCCTGATCCCATCTTGTTTCATTTATTCTTTTCCTACCCCCTTAACCCCCACCCCCCATTGCATCTCCACTTTCTCATATCAGGGAGATCATATGATAGTTGTCTTTCTCTGATTGACTTATTTCGCTAAGCATAATACCCTCTAGTTCCATCCATGTCGTCGCAAATGGCTTATTTCTAATTATTTCTAGCTGGGTCACCCCTTAGAGAGTAATTATCCCTGTAGATATTACAGAGATTGGGAAGCATTTGAAGTCAAAAAGGAAAAGCGAATGAAGTTGCATTTCTACTTTACTATGGAACATCCTCTCTGAGGAGGAATGGAGTTATCCTAGTTGTCCACACTTGTCATTTCTCATGCGATTACAAATCTCATCCTAAACCATCTTGAAGCAATGCAGACCCTGGATATCCCAAATGCATGTCCTGAGCCTCTCCTACGTCTCTTCTACCTCCATTAAATTGCTGTTCTTCGTATCCCTCCAGTACATGCTTCTAAAGTCAGGCTTTCTCTCATGGTATTCCTTCTGGTTAGAGCATTTTGACCCCCTTATTCACCCTAAAACACAGTTTAATATGCTTTTATTTCTAAAGTTTTCCTGTAATATCCTGCCCCCGTCTTGTAACTTCCATTTTCTGATTTACTCTCCAACTCAGAAAATAATTATTAGGTAATTGTTGTATTTGCCTTAGAGTCATCCTTACAGTAAATTCCGTGAAGGGTTAGATTTTGTCTAATTTGGAAGCATTCAGAATACTGCTTGATACTGATTGGGTTTTTGTTTTCTTTCTTTCTTTCTTTCTTTCTTTCTTTCTTTCTTTCTTTCTTTCTTTCTT
>RCUC01128412.1:0-25344 GCA_003697995.1 Taxidea taxus jeffersonii | reverse complement strand
AAAAAGATGTCAGGAAGAACAGAGAAGCCAAGAGGTGGGATGGGGGTTCCTGGAATGAGGAAGCAGAACATGGTGGAAACAAGGAGCGGAGCCAGCACTGAACTAGGAGCCGGGAGGCCTTGGCCATGTTGCTCCAATCTGAGCCACCAAGGATCTCGCAGGGGCTGCTATGAGAGCCATTGGAAAATGGGTGCTAAAGGCGCCTGGGTGGCTCAGTGGGTTAAAGCCTCTGCCTTTGGCTCAGGTCATGATCCCTGGCATAGGGCTCTCTCAGTGGGGAGCCTGCTTCCTTTCCACTTTCTCTCTGCCTCTCTGCCTACTTGTGATCTCTGTCAAATAAATAAATAAGATCTTTTAAAAAGAAAAAAGAAAATGGGTGCTAAAGTCTTTTTTTTTTTTTAAGTCTTTTGTAAATTACTATACAAAGGTTAAGACCTTCTGGAGTCCGGCATTGGGGAAGTGGTATTTCCATGGCTGTTCTGTCCGTGTTGATCTCTCCATCCAACCGAAGGGTGAGGAGACACAACATGAAGCTGATGACCGCCTGGAGGCCCACCCAGGTCTCTGACTCCAGGGCAGAACTATAAATCCCCCCCCACCCCCACGATGGCCACTCACTCTTCAGATGAGGAAGGTAAGGCTAGGGACGGGTAGTAAAACCTTGCTCACCTGCCTTCCCCCCAGGTCTCCTAGGAGTCTGCAGTGCTGAGGGAAGGTGGCAAGGGAAACGCACTAAGTCTCTAGGCTGAGCTCCAGCAGGTCTAGACAGAAGAAGGTGGTGCCCCTCCAGGGCTCCATGGGCCAAGGCTCCCCACCCCCCACACACACCCAGCTTCTGTCCCAGCATCCCAGTGCTCAAAGCAACCACATCACCAGATAGCAGCCCTCCTCTCTTTCATCCTCCTCCCCTGCAGTGGTGGTGGCAGCCGGACTGGCGGGGGTAGAGCCGAAGGGGTGGTTCCTGCCCCTTGGGGACCCACCAGTGTCCACCTGGCCCCAGCTCAAAACCAGGCTGGCAGCTCTCTGGGCCAGAGGTGAGTGTTGGCTCACTGTTCCCCTCCTATCCTCTACTTTCTGAGCATGGCCACCGGCAACTCACTCACCCACTACCCAAGGTCCACCTGAGTCTCTCCTGAGCCCAACCAGCTTGCTTGCAGCCCCACAGGGCAATGCAGCAGGAAGCCTCACTGCTCAGCCAGCCCGCCTTCCCTCCTGGGACCCTGGGACAGAGGCTGCAGCCTCCTGGCTTGGCTCTGCTCTCCACCCGGGAGCCTAGGAGGCAGAGCCCTGGGGTGGGGTAGGGGGGTTCCTGTAGTAACCAACCTGTTGCAAAGAGCCTGTACAGGAAAGAGGAGATTGACAGAGATATCTGTGATCAACCTGTTTTCCAAGGCCCTTCGACCCTCCAGCCCAGGCTGGTGCCCTGGGCACTTGGCCTTGCCTGCTAAAGTCTCAGGGATATCTCTGAATCCTGGGCAGGAGGGGGTTAAGTAGCCACTCCCAGCTCTGGGAGAGGAAATGGGTGTCCAGGATGGGGAGGTGCCATCCCACCAGGGGGCCTGTTTTCCCACAGCCAGTCCCAGCTGGGGACAAAAACACCCTGAGAGAGAGAAATGAAACACCCTCATACCAAGGAGTTGGCCTCCATAACCCTGAGTCCCTTGAAAAGAAGCCACCAGAAGGGGCCAGTTCCCTAGAGAAGGGATGGCTTCCATACCCAGGCGTGCTGGTGGTGCAACACCAGCAGGGAATATGCAATAATGAAGAACCTCGTTGATGCTCATGAAGCATGGAGACTGGAGATGGATGGGGTTGGTGGGGGGGAGCACCCCGCCTGCTCTGGGTTGCCCCTCCTGCCAGCAGCCCCCTTTTGGTTCCCCACTCTCACAGCACCCCCCTCTGGTGCTGTTCCAGCACGTGCCCCCTGGTCCCATTGGGGTCTGGCCATTCTCAGGGCTCTGCCTCCCACCCCCACGAGGGGGAGGGCAGAGGGAAACACATTCCTCATTGTGTCACTTCCCTTCATGGGCTGCCAAGGGGCTGAGGCTGCAGCCCCCCGCCCCTTCCCTCTCCGCTAGCTGTGTTTATTCTCATTTCCTCTGGCCCCCCTTGAGAACCCCCACCCCGCCTGCCCCACTGATGCTCTGCAGATGGGAGCAAGGCGGCCACTTGAGCCCCAGCCCCTTCCTGCCCTGGATTTCCTGTAGCCCAGAGCCATGCCGGGGCCCTCTGAGAGGAGAGCTGCCACCAAGCACTGGCATGCATGCCCCCTTGCCTCCCGCCCACAAAGTGGCTTCAGGGGTGACCCAGGCAGCCCCTCGAGTGCGCAGATGGGCCAGTCCTGGAGTCTTCTCCTGAGGGGCGCAGGCCAGGGACTGCTCACTGGGCTGAGCTCTGAAAGCCTGATGGGGTCCTGGTCCCTAAGGTAGGTGGAAGCAGGTCTGGGCTAAACCCTCCCTAGCAGCAGGAGAAAATGCTATCCTAGAGCTTGGATTTTTTTTCTTTTCTTTTTTTGGACCAGTAAGGTCCCTATGGGTTGGTGCTTCTTGCTATGGACTCCTGTCTCAGAAAAATGCAGTCTACCCAACACTGTGTCCATGATTTCAAGGGGCCTATGGAACCCAGGAGATGCACTCCTGCCCTGTCTAATCTGATCCCTTCACTTCTTTTTTTTTTTTTTTTAAGATTAAAAAAAATTTTTTTTTAAGGAAGTTCCATACTTCCTTAAAGTATGGGGCTCAAACTCACAGCTCCAAGATCAAGAGCTGCACATTCCACTACCAGGGCCATCCAGGTGCCCCAAGATCCCTTCATTTTTTAGGGGAGGTCATGAGGGCAAACGGATGTTTCAGTGATGTGGAATCTCTCCTCTCCTCCCTGCTCCCACAGAGCCCAGGTCTTGGAAGCTGGGAAAGGTGTGGTGTGTGGATAGAGCCCTCCCCACCTCTCCTCCCCCAACCCAGAGCAGGCTACCCTGACTCAAGGTGCGCCCCTCTCCCAGTATCTAGGACAGTGTGGAGGGGAGGGACTGTATGGCAGAAGTGGGGTGGGGTGGGGGGTTCCTGAGAGTAAATCATACCTTCCATCCTTCTCGGGAAAGCTGGAGCTCAGGAAGCCGAGTGTAAGATGGAGTGTGTCAGCCTAAGATTAATAAAGTGTCCTTCATAAAGACTGAAAACTTCTGCTCTCTGAAGCACACCATCCAGAAAGTGAAAAGCAACCCAAGGAATGAGAGAAAATGTTTGCAAATCATATATCCGATAAGTGACTCCCATCTGGAATATACAAAGAACTCTTCCAGCTCAATAATAAAAGGATAAACCAGCTGAAAAAAAAAATGGGCAAAGGATGTGCATAGACATTTCTTCCAAGAGCAGATACAGATGACCAAATAACGCACGAAAAGATGGTAGACACCATTAGTCATCAGGGAAGTGCAAAGTGAAACCACAGTGATACCCCCTCGAAGGCGCTAACATGGTGATCAGAGAAAAATGGGCCACAGCACAAGCTGATGAGGGTGTGGGAAGACTGGACCCCTTCTCCATTACTGGTGTAAAGTGGTGCAGCCACCGTGAAAACCAGTTTCCAAGGGACCCAGCAATGGCATGTCCAGGGACATATGCAGGAGAAAGGAGGGTACAGGCGCAGGAAAACCAGAGCAGGAATGGTCACAGCCCCAACATGGAAACCTCCCGAGTGCCCGTCACCTAATGACGCATTTGTGCTCTATCTGCACAACGGACTTTTATGGAATGAACTGCTGATCTGTGCTATAATCTGGATGGAGCTTGAAACCATTATGCTAAGTGGAAGAAGGCCAGTTATAAAAGATTACATATGATGTGATTCCATTTAGATGAAATGTCCAGAAGAGGCAAATCTATAGAGGCAGAGAGATTAGTGGTTGCTTAGGGCTGAGTAGGAGGGGGAGCGGGGAGTGGCTGCCGCTGATGCCCGGTTGCCTTCCGACATGATGAAAATGTTCTAAAATTAGACGGCGATGGCCGAAGGACTGTGTAAATACAGTCGGAGCCGACGGAGGGCACGCTCTAAGTGGGTGGATGTTCCGGGATGTAAATTCTGTCCCACGAAAGCTGTTAAAGAATTGAGCTTGCACGCCAGAGCGAGCACGGGTGAGGGTGAGCCCGGTACCACGCTTGGGCAGGGTGGGGTGGCCCCAAGTCGGCTCCCTCCGGCCCCCCCAGACCACCCTGCTTGTGGGTTCAGAAACCAAATTATAGGTTCGGAGGCCGCAGAGCAGCTTTCCCTGGGCCCTCCAGGACTTCCAAGCCGGTCAGACCCCCCCCTGCGCAGGTATGGAGGGTATGGGAGAGAAAACTGGCATGGTCCCACCCCGGGCCCGGCCCCTCTTGTCTCCGATATCATCCAACAGGTATTTATCCAGCACGTACAGAATGCCAGGCAATGGGGCTATAAGAGAGGACACAAGGTCTGTCCCCAAGCCCACAGGCCTCCCTTCCCAGCCCTCTGCTGCTCCCAAAGTCAGCAGCCTCTCTTCTGCATTCTTCCCTAAAGTGAGCGGGGCGGGAAGGGGCGGAGGATGGGGCCGGGCGGCCTTGCTCACGCCCCGCCCATAGATTAATGGAAACCACCTGGCGGGTGAGAAGCACTCCACCCCCAAACCCCCCCCCCCCCTTGCCATCATTCCCATGAGCATCTGCTTCTAATGAGTGCCCCAGCACCGCTGCATACCAGCCCCCGGGGCTCATTAATCTCATTAGGCAATGACAAATCATCCCCAGGCTGACCAGGCTCCCCTCACCAGGCCCTCTCCTCCAGGCATGCAAGGGCCTCTGGGGGCTTGTGTCCGAACAGAACCACTCACTTGCTCCCTTGGCCTCTTCTGGGGGCTGTCTGTCCTGCGGCCCACTTGGTCCCCAATCTGGGGGCTTTTCACTGTGACCGGGGCACCCTCGGAGCCCGGGAAGGTCTTCGGGGGGGCCCCCTCCTTGTTGAATGTGCATGGTGGGGGATGTGGACGGAGATGGCCACCACCAGATGGGTGGGCCATCGGAGAGTCCTTTTGGCACCCACGGTTCAGCTCCAGGACTGCCCACCTGAGGCTGAGGGAGCTCTGGGCAAATCCCATGCAACGAGGGGCTGTAATGTAACATCTTCCAACTTCAAACTCTTCTGAGAAGGGGAGGGAAGAGGTATTTACCGAAAGCCCATGCCATCCCTCATCCCCTAGACAGCCTGTCTAGGAGCCCCGATTGCCCCCCTTTCCAGGGGAGAAACCCCAGGCTTGGAGAGGCTCCCGGAAAGTAAATGACAGAGGCAGGATTCAATCCCAGGCCTCTCTGACTCTAGAAGGGAGTTCTGTGCCCTTCATGGCCCACCCCATCTCCTCCACCCCAGAAGTCTTTCCTCTGGGGGACAGACAGGCTTGTCTATGCCCGGGGCTGGTGGGATATGGAGGGGAGGGCTCAGAGACGGGGTCTCACACCCATCTGAATGATTCTGTATTGCCATGGGCTGGCCGTGAACCTCTTCTCAGCTGGACCCTATCTCAGGTTTTCTTATCCATCCTGCTTGGCCGATAGAGCTCCACAAGGTCAGCCCCACTCTCCCCAGCCTCTCTGGAGCACCTATCCTCCCCTGAGATCATCGCAGGCACATTCCCACACGGCGCCCTCTCTCTATCCCCTCCCAGCCTTGAGGCCCCTCCATGCATTAACTGGGACCAGGCTGACCTCCCTCCCCCCGACCCCGACATACACTTAGACTTGACCCATTTTCAAAGACCAGAAGGGCGCTCAGCACAAGGAGGCAATGCTGGCCTTCTCTGTGGCCCAGACCTTCCATTTCAGTTATTAGGCTAGGCCCCAACCCTCCCACGGGACTTGCTGCTCACAGACTGTGGGATGTTAGGCTGCCCTGGACTGAGCTGCCCAAGCCTGGGTGTCTGAGCTTGACAGGACAGAGAGATCAGTGTTTCCTGGCACCAACAGCACGCCAGGCCACAGCATCTCATTTGTGATGAATAGGCCCACAGTCTCGGGGTCATCTGGTCCACTGGTTCCCAACCCCGGATGAGCATGAGAATCGTCTGCATACCTTGTAAAAAATTCCCAGGCCCCTTCCGACCTGATGAATTAGCATCTCTGGGAGGGGGGCACAGGGTCTCTCCCCATCCTTCGGATAGCAGGCCAGTGATTTTGATGACCAGCTTTATGTGTCCACTCAGCCAGTGACAGCACCTTGTAACATAACCAAACACTAATGGAGGCATTAGGGTGAAGGAATTTGTAGTTGCAGTGGAGCTCCACAAGCAGTTGACTTTCAATAAAGGAGATTACATTACCTTGGAGAATGTGGGTGGGCCTCACCCAAACAGGTGAAGGACTTAAGAGCCAAACTGAGGTTTCCAGAAGAAATTCTGTCTGGAGACTAAAGCATCACTTCCTGCCTGACTTCCCAGCCTGCTGGCCTGTCCTTCTACAGATTTTGGATCTGCCAGCCCCCATAATCACACAAACCCATTTCCTTAAAATAAATTTCTTTATAAAGAACTAATATAAAATAATTTCATTATGTATTTATATAAAGATTCACACACACACATCTCCTATTGGTTTTCCTTCTTTGGAGAACCCGACTGATACAGTGGTGATCAACCAGGCTGGAGATCCTGGGCTCCTCCCGTCTGAATCCCTCCAGATTCTTCCCTCCCTTAGACCTTGGGCTCAATCATCTGTCAGTGAGGCCTTCCTTGACCTCCCTACATAGCAAGGAACAGCAGCCTCTGCTGCTCATAGCAGCCTCTCCCTACTGCCATTGCCTTCTCTCCCCCTTACCCTGCTTTGTTTTTCTTTGTAGACTTATCTCCTGATACACATTTATTTACTATTTTCTGGGTCCCCTCGGTAGAGGGTAAGTTCTCTGAGGGCAGGCACTGGGTCTGTTGTGTTCACTCCCAATGCCTAGAACAGAGCTCAGCACCCAAAAGGGGCTAGGTAAATATCTCTGGGATGAAGGCCTTGGAGGATCCCTAAAAGAGCAGGGCTCACCCTCAATATTCTGAATTCTTATCTGTCTCCTGCCCTGTGCACCTGCCACGGCACATGATTTAGCTCTTAGTCATTATTCCTTGACCAAGCTCTCATTTTTCTCTGATTGCCTCCCAGGCTTTGAAAGCATGTGCTGGGCACTTACTTAGGTACCCGGTGCTGGGGAGATTCAGTACGTGGGCATGGGTGGGAAGGAAAGGACCTGCTTTTCTTCTCCATCAGAAAGTTGACCCTCATGAGACAAGAGGAGGAGAAGCGGGGAGACCCGGTGGGTGTTGGATGGATAAAGTGCAAGGGTAAAGCTGGAAAGAGGTCAGTGGGGCCCCAAGAGGCTCAGAGCCATCTTGTTCATGGTAGTGAGAAGGGATATCGAGTCTGGGCGGTGACAGGCTCTGGTGGGGCTGGGCGAAGGGGTGGGGGCAGCTACGGTCTGTCATCCTGCAAAGATCCCTGGAAAGAGTGTGTGGCTTCCTGCCACTCAGCCCTCGGAGACCAGGCTTGGCCTGAGTGCAGGAATCAGAGCTCCCACAGGCCTAACCGCTTGTGGGGGATAAAAACCTTCCCGAGCTGCTGGTGCCCGAGGAGACTTTGTAAGGGCAGCTCGGTGGCTGCCCTTTCTCCTTATCCGGACCACCAGGTCTGTGAGCAGCAAGGCAGCTGGACGAAGGACCTGGTCGCGGAGCTGGGTGCACACACCGCCATCAACATCCCGACACCCTCTCCCAGCCCAGCACACCCCAGAGCAAAGACAGCACGCTCTCCCTTTCCACCCCAAACACGGGTCTGCCCCTCCGCACTGCCGCGAAGCCAGCCAGGCCACTGAGCGCTCCTCCTGGTGCTGGGGAGTGTGTGGACAGGTTTTCCCTTCCCCTATGAGTGGGCTGTAATGGAGACGACCTCACAAGACGGTTGTCATGGTTGAAGACCTACATTCCATGTCACGGAGAGACTGCCTCCCAGTTACCCTCGAACTGTCCAGCCTTCCCTGCTCAGTGCTGTCCCTCCTTTGGGTTTCATAGAAACCCCAACCTACTCAATTCTAGCATACATGGCATTGACGGTCTCCACTAGACCGTGAGCTCGGGCTCTTTGAGGGCAGTCTTCCACCTTATTTTTCTGTAGCCCCCGTCACACCAGATCCACGCCTGGCAGGCAAAACGGCAGACAAGGGGCAGGAGCCCTGCTGAAAGATTTGGGAATGGCCCTCAGCGTGGGAGCAGAGGTAGGAGATAGGGCAGGGGAGAAAGCAAGGATCAGGCTCTGGAGGGACAGAGGCCCAGGTCTCCTTCGAAGGAGACAGGACCCAAGGGTGGATTCTGAAGCAGGCCAGCCAAACAGGGAACCGAGGGGCTGGTTCAGTCCCCTCCTTCAGCAGGTTAAGTGACTTGCCCTCAACTCAGTAAGGCCCCCAACTCTGGGGGAAAAGTCCCGTCTGGCCAGCGGAGCCCTTGAAGTCCTGAGCCCAGTGCCAGCCCACCTGGGCCCATAGGGATGCAGCCCCAAACCACAGCAGGTGGGGTGGGGGCCCTGTGGATGGGATCCTTTCCTGACCCTTATTAGCCCCATGGGGCTTTGTTTGTTGATTTGTTTGGGGGTGGGGTGGGGGAGGAGGAAAGAGGCCTCAGTCACACCAGATCATCCTCAGCCCTTTATGCTGGGCCCCCAGCTGGAGCAGGGAGGTGGCATCTGGCCAGCTAAGGGGCTCAGCTCTCACAGCTAATTGCTCATTAAAGAGCGTTAATGAACTTCCCTGAGCCCCATCCTTGCCTAGACCAGCAAGGGTTCCCGTACTTTTCGCTGCTGTCACTGGGGAAGGAGCTGGTCCCTCTCTCTGTAGCCTCCACCTGGTGATCAAGTCCTGGGCAGGGCTCCCGTGGGTCTGACTTTGGGCCTCACTTAGCCAACAGGTTCTGGGGTTGAGGGGCCCCCCTAGGCACCCAGGGGTCCTCACCCTGCCTGGACTGACTTCCTGCCCATGACCACCGGCCCCCAACTTTGCCCCCCTTTGCCCCAGCACTTACAGCTTCTCCAGCAGGGACAGTCCCAAGAAGGATCCGTTCCGGAGCGCAGTAATCTTGTTGTTGCTCAGGAGCCTGAAGGAACAGGGAGAACACAGGCAGGAGAACATGCTATTACAAGTGAGAAAGTGTGGCTGGTGAGGGAGTACGGTTTCCTCAGTACAACCATGTTGTTTTCTGTATCAGTTGCGCCCCCTGAGGTTGTGCAAAGCAGGAGCCCCACCCTCCGCTCGAGATTACAGGAAAGAGCCAGTGAATGGCTCAGGCAGCCTGGATAGCCCACTGAGCCCCTAACCAGACATTTCACCTGCCCTGGGTTCCCCCACAGCCTGGATCTGACTTAGGGCTCTGCAGGCAAGCAGGTTGAGTGGGGGCCAAGTTGCAATGTCCCATTTACACCTTGGAACCTCAGGCCTGAGCCACAGCGCCCTCCTCCTACCCTCTGGGGCTCTGTCCTTTCCATGCCTCCAGCCCCATATTCTGAGGAGAGTGGGAGGGAGAATGGCCCAAATTGGGTCAGAGCTCTGGCAGGTGGAACAGGAGGCCTGGCAGGTGGGAGGAGATGCCCTTTCTTGGGCCCCACTCTGTGAGCACAGGACTTCATAGAAGGGGACCCTTCCCAGCCCTCAAAGGCCCCAGTTCAGAGGGACTGAGCACCCTTGCCTCCCCAAGCCTGTCTGCGGTCTTGACAGAAAACTGAGAGAGCCCTGGGGCCTGGAAGAGGAGGCTCAGGCCTCAGCCTTTGCCTCTGCTCGGAGGTTCTGTTTATTTATTTGTATTTAGAGGGGGAGGAAAGAGGCCCCAAGCTACTGACTAAACCCACTCTGCCCACCCACTTAGCCTTTCTCTGCCAGACTCCCTCCCTGGGAGGAGGAAGTTCCATACCAGCCAAAGGGCTCATCCTTTGAGTTAATTGCTTATTAAAACACTCTAATGAGCCTCCCAGCCCAAACTCTTGCCGGCTCTGGGCTGAGACAAAGGGTTTCACTTCTTTGCTCTTATTGGTGGACATGGGAAGGTCAGAGGTACAGGTCTGGAAACTTCTCTCAACTGGACAGCCTCTGGGATGCACAGTAAAGGAGATCTCAAGTAGGGGGTGGGGACAAAGCATGTGAGCAGCTGTCTAGAGATCTGTTCCCAAGCTTACTGGTGAATTCGAGGTGAATATATCAAGACAGGCGGTGAGAGGACCCCAGACATCTGACATTCCAACCAGTCCGTCTTCAGGAGGCTCTTGGGGAACATACAATAGCCAGGATGGAGGCAAGAGTGGAAGGGGGGCTTCCTCCCTTCTCTGCTTTCCAGACAGACCCCTCCTACCCATCTGGTCCCCACCTAACTGTCCCTCCAACACTGACACTTCCTAGTAGCACCTGAAGAGTGATTGTGTGAAGGGGATATGGGGGTGATGTTGGGTTTCCAAATGGCATGTTCTCTCTCTCTCTCTCTCTCTCACACACACACACACACACACTCAAACATAATCCTGACATTTCCAAAAGTTCATCACAGTTGTCATTATATGAGTAATTAGAACTCACGTGGCCCCCTTTATTCCCATTTTACGAATTAGGAGAATTTTAATTAGCATTATCCACGGTGGTAAATCCTAAATAATCATGTCAGTTCTCAGGGCCTCTAATGGTCTCATTCAGGCCCCATTGGGGGGGGGCTGCAGTGGCCCCCTCAGTGGGGACAGACTCCTGACAGTGTGACTTTTCAATCAAAGCCCACCTCACCTCAGCTCTGCTTCAGCTCCTTCATATGCCCCCAGAGTTCGAGGCTCAGAGGTGGCATTAAATGTTAAAGAGGGTGAAAGGACCCCTCAGTATTTTGAGTAACATCAGAGAGGGGTCCTGAAGGATCAGGAAGAAAGGTAGAGAAAGGGCATATATTTCAACCTTCCCCGTGCCCTGGTCCCAAGGGTCTCTCCCAGGGACTGTCCCCTTCTTGATTTGTGGGGATGAGGCTGGGGGGACAGGGGAGGGAGAAGGTATGGAAGAAGAGAGGGATAGGGCTGCCAGATGATCACAGCACGCACATGCACGCCCATGCACGCACGCATGGAGGAAGCCAGGGAGTATTACTTCTCAAACTTGATTACACACCTGTTAAAGGGAGGCGAAAGTATCTTATTTCCTGAGAATATGTCTGAGGATTCTAGTGTGAGAAACACTGACTTTAGAAATGAAAATCTTACACTAGGAAAATACCTTCTAATAAATAATCATCTCAAAATTATCTGCAAAAAAAATTATCTGCAAAAGATTTTTGTCTAAAGATCATTGAATGGAGCAGCGCCTAGGTGGCTCAGTCAGTTAAGTGTTGGCCTTTGGCTCAGGTCATGATCCCTGGGGTCCTGGGATGGAGACTTGCATGGGGGGCTCCCTGCTCAGTGGGGGGGTTCTGCTGCTTCTACTCTGCCACCCTTCCCCCCTGCTCATGTGTGCTCTCTCTCTCTCATGCTGTCTCCCTCCCTCAAATAAATAAATAAAATCTTTAATTTAAAAAAATATATCATTGAATTGAAAGAAAAGTTTTAAAAATCCTCCGACTCCCAAACCCCTGAGATTAAAACCTGGGATCCTAACTTGAGAATTCTGTCCAGACAGGTCTAGAAGTGGTGTTGGGGTACACCCCACAACCTTCAGACTCTTCAGCCTTTAACCCTTGAACACCTTTGGCATGCCCCCAAATTCTTTAACCCAGAGCTGGCCAGTGGAAGACAATGATGTGAGCTGAGCATATAATTTCAAATGTTTTAGTAGCAGTATTTTTTAAAGTTAAAAAATTAATTCTAATCATGTATTTTAGTAACCCCAATGTATTAAAGTTATAATTTCAATATGTAATCAATATGCAAAATGATTAATGGCAGTTTCCTTTTCCTTTTTTTCGGTACGGAACCTTTGGAATCTGTGTGTGTTCTACTGTTCCAGCACATCTCAGTTCAGACCAGCCATGTGACAGGTGCTCAGGAGCCCCATGTGGCTAGTGGCTTAACTCTCACCTAGTTCCCTTGTGGCCCCTGCCTCCCCAGGAGGAAGTCTGGGTTGCTTGTGGGATAGGAGGCAATCAGGGTGGGGATGTGTTTGTGTGTGTGGGTGTGTGTGTGTGTGTGAGCAGAGCACAGGGTTGGGGACCAGCTCCTGATGGCAGGTGAAGATGAGCCTTTGGCCCAGAACAAGGAACAACTCATCTCTTGGTGTCCTATCCCCCTCTGGCAGCACCACCCACCCCCATCCCCAGTGAAGTAGCCACTTTTGTGCTGGGGAGAAGTAAGGCATCAGCTGCAGCCCACGTTTCTAGCTTGACTAATCCTGTGCAAATCCCAGCCCAGCAAGTCTGGAAAGGAGATACTTCTCTGTGGCAGAGAAAAAGTCCTTGATCCCCAATTCTCTCTAAGCCATTCACAAAAGCAGGGATACCAGGCAAATACCTGTCTGTCCTTCTCCTCCAATGGCCCCCCTCCTTCCACATTTCCAACTCCTGGACAAGCTTCAGGCAGATATCTCTATGCTCCCAGCCCCCAAACACCCAGAATTGGATCTTTTGGCCTTTACAACATAGATGGGGCTGAGGAAATTTTTGCTTGAGACCCAGACTGTCCAGAGAATGGCTTCCATTGTGCCAATGGGTTCCTCAGGTTCAGCTCTGGGAGCTGCCCCTTGTGGGTCTGGGGGTGGGGAGGGCAATGATTTGGGGCAGGAAGTGCTTGGGTCTGGCGTTGTTTGGGGTGGGTAGGAAGCTGGCAGTTACTGGGAGTAGAGGAAAATACACACAGGGCCTCGTCCAATGGGAAGAAAAATGTTCCCACCATGCTAGGCTGTCACATGAGACAGAAGCTGGCAGGGTGGCCTCAACCAGAGGGCGGGAAGGAGGGAGCCTTGGCCCCATGGTTCTGTCCAGCTTCAAAGACACAGTGCCAGCTTGGCCCCCTCCGAACTGCCCGGCCACCCCTACCGGACAGCTGCTTCCTCAGTCGGCACCAACCCCTTGCCCTGCAACAGCACAGGGAGCCTGCCAGGTAGATTTCCTTCCCAACCACGCCAGCCTCTCAGACCTCTGGCTCCCCCCAGCCCGGCATCTCCAGCTTTCTTCCCTCCCTCCCTGCTTACGCTCCAACATCATCAGATTTTCACAGGGAGGGGGGCAGGTCCCTGGAGTCCTCTGTTCTCTAACCCTTGAGTCTGAAATCTGGCCAGGGAGAAGGGGTACGCTGAGTCCATTCCAGAACTCTCTCCCATCTAGGGTCCTATTTTAGGGAAGAGAAGCAAGCAAGCGGAGTGACCACTAATGAGGCTGGAGGCCAAGGGAGCGAGTGGCTGGCGTCTACAGAGAGGCCCTGTGGCCTCTGGGCAGCCACAGGAACTCACCAGATCCCAGCCCCACATCAGAGATGACCCTGCACGGGTCATGTGGGCACTACTCCGTGGGACATGGGGCCAACGCATGTCCGAACCAAACTGTTCTCTCGTGTGCTGGAAGACTCGTGCGTGCCACGTCCCACCCCCGCCCCGAACACACGCATTCTGCCATAACACACACAGATCCAAGGACCTCATGCCTGGACACTTGGGGATGCAGCTTCTGCAGGGAATCTGAGCCTGGAGTTCAGGGCATCGCCAGGGCCCTTTGGGCTCAGGAGGACCTGTCTCTAATATCTGTTGCTGGCACCTTCACAGTGTCTTAGGGAGACCATGAGTGAGGAGGTCTCAGGCCCACAGCCACTCTGAACCAGCCCGTGAAAGTGGACTCCCAGCCTTTCCTGCAGGCATAATGCCCAAGGCCTCTGAGCATTTCCAGGGCCTGCAAACATGTCTGAAACCTGAAAAATCATCACTGCTTATGAAATATGAATGCTGTATAATTGCAACGAACACTTAAGTAAATAACAATCAAATGTCAATCTATGTCAATGAGCAAGAATTGTTTCACTTCATGAAGGAGGTGGGTGCATTCCTGTGTGCTTGATATGACAGTAAGGGTCTCCAGAAAGGAAACTGCCTCTAGTCCATAGGCCCCGCCCTGACACACAGCCTCCAGCTAAAGGCTGCCCTCCTGTGGCTTCCCTTCCTTTCCAGTCTGCCCTTCAGGTCCACTTAGCCTGATCCCCACGGGACTTAACTGGTGGAGAGGACACACAGCGCTCCCGAACTTCCTTGACATCCCTTCCCTTGGCTGGAAGCCTGTCCGCACAGTCCTGAATACCTGTATTGAAGGAGACCCAGGTAGGACCGACCTTCCATCCCCATGCTATAGGGGGTTGTGTCTGGATATGGCCTCTGACCTCAGCCTTGAAGCTGAACTGTCCAGGCAGGGCCTAAGGTTAAGGTCAGGAAAGAAAATAGTTTTGGAATGGCTCCTATGCAGAGAGCGTTCTTGTCTTTTTTTCCTAACCTATGCTCTTTACAAGGGCACCCCAGCTTGGTTGTGAGGAGGCAGGACCAAGAAATCAGGGCTTAGATGGGGAGGACTAATAATCTGAGGGAGTCTGCAGCCTGAGAAGAGGGACTCGGGGTATTGGTGGTGGGTGGCTGGTGTGCCTTGCTGGAGATCTGGGGCCCCAGCACCCTAGCTTGAGTGCATGTAATCAAGCCCGCTGTGATCATTCATGCCCAGGTACTCATTCAATCTTCCAAGTCTACACTAAGGCCTATTGTGTGCTCTGCCCTGTGTGACATAATGGTACTACAAACATCAATGAGACGTGGGGTCTACAATCCTCCATTCATGGAAGGTGGAGGGACATGTGTCAGACTGGACGGAATGTTTGTATGTTTATGTGTCCACTCCATTCAAGGAAGCTGGGAAGTTACTCCCAATCTGCCCTAAGTGCTTCTCCAAACATGGCCTAAAATCTCAGGCCAGGCAGAGCCACGATTTTGGGTGAAGAAAGTGGATTTCTTTTCAAATACAAATAAACCTGAAAGGATCAATTTGTTATCAGTCTTTTTTTTTTTTTTCTTTTTCTTGAGAGAGAGAGAGAGATCATGAGCAGGAAAGAAGGGCAGAGGGAAAAGCAGATGCTTAACCTAGCCACCCAGGTGCCCCGTTACTGGTCTTTTACACTCAAGTATAAATTGGTCCTTTAATCTTTCTACCACAGAAGTCTCCCTTGGGAGCCCTAAGGCCCTGATCCTGTCCTGCTTTGTGAGCCTGTATCCAGTCTCCACAATGAGACTGTATGGTCCCTGAGGTCAGACACCAGCTCTCTAACCTCCTGGCCCTGGTGCAGCTGAACAAAGGGACCAGGGACCAGTACCTGGAGGCACAGAGCTCCAGGCAAGGCGGAGGTGGCCGAGGACAGGGCTCATGCTGAACCCGGGCTTTCTCAAGTCATAGAGCTATTTCCTCCTACCTTTACTCTCCCGCCCCTGCTCTGCCCCGCTCCCCCAGCCCCCTCAGGCTCCAGCCCTGGCGTCCGGCCCCCACACCCCCCCCCCCCCCGGCCTGTTCAGTCAGTCTTGGCAGAGCTCAGTCCTGACAGCTTGGAGACAGCAAGCACCCAACCCTCGCCTCCACAGTACAGCCCTCCTGAAACTTCCCCTGCCCCCTGGGTGTGTGATCCTGAAGTCCTGCATGGTGCAAGAGAGGGAGAGAAACACCAGGATGATCTTTAGAGACCACCTGCCCTGGGTCCCTCTGATTTTGAATACTCTGTGCAGACATTTTGTCAGAGGTCCCCTAAATACACAAGTGTTTATTAGGTTATCTGCCCCTTTTCCCTGGCTCATGTGTCCATATGGAGGAAGTAGATCACTATCTACTATCTCCCCTGCTCTGTCCCCAGGGATGAGGTCATGATGGGAAGAGGCTGACCCGGGACCAGGAGCCATGGGGTCTGGCTAGTTGCTGTGTGATCTTGAGCAGGTCAGCGCCTCTCTGGAGGTTTCTTCTGAGTAAAAAAAGGGTCTGGACTGAAGACTCCCACTCCTTATATTTGATGGCTTTTCCCATCCTGGATACCAGGTCTCCTGGAGTCTGAAGTCTAAAGTTTCTGCCTCACCACACAGCAGGCAAAGAGCCCTAGGTGGGTGCGGGGGAGCTCTCAGACTTTCCCTTCCCTTTCCAGCTGGGAGATGTCTGGCCCCTCAAGTTCAGGGTGGAACTCCCTCCTCAGTCCTCTCTCTGGGCCCGTTCCCTGCTCCTCAGTGACAGATTGGTTCCCCTGCCCCTCACCTGCTCCCATCCATCTTGCACACCCCTTTGCTCCCCTATCCCATCTTCCCTCCCCACTCCCAGGGCTAGGGAAGCTGGGTCCTGGGAGGTTGCCCCAGTTAGCGACACTCCACAGTTTCTCTGCTCCCCCACCCCCCTTACCCAGTCCTAAAAGCAAAGGAATGTTCTGGAGTTTGGAAAGGATGGGGGCCCGCCAGAGGAGGGAGGAAGGGGAGGAGGCAGCTTTGTCCTGTCAGTGTCTGAGCTCCAAATAGAACAGAGAGCTGGGCTGGGGGAATGAAAATAAACAGCCCCTCCAAGCCGCCCCTTCCGAGCAGTTACCGGACTTTCCTTCTAGTTCCTCAGCCCAGTGCTATTTCCTTCTCCTCTTCTCCCCTGCTCTCCTAGTGGGGTGTGGGGGCAGGGATCTCTATCTCAGGGTCACAAAGGAGTGAAGAGTACTGGTCCAGGCTGTGTGGCACTGGGGAACTCATCTCCCCTCTCTGGGATCTGGTGAGGAGAGCTGACCCAATGGAAGGACGAGGAACAACTCCGAGGTGGCTGGAACTTCTTCTCCTTCAGGAAAGCATTCTTATCCCAGTGATTTCTCCTGTGGCATAAACTTGGAAACTCTCTCCCTTTAAAAACATGACCCCCAATTTAAGGGTCAATTTATGGTCAGGTTCAAATTACACTGGTTTGCCTGTGCCTTTGGGGGAAATTCTCAGACTCACCCCCCCCCCCAGGGCTAGGGATTACCCACCACCCCCTCCCCCCACCAAGGAAGGTAATCCATGGGATAGTTGGTGGGAGTCGGTGGGAAGGGACCTCCTTGGGGATCAGAAGTGGCTGGGTTCATGCACATGTTCTGAATAATTCAGGCCAAATTACCCATTCTGGGTCCGGGAACCACTGGGATGCTGAATTATAGGGGTTGTGTTTGGAGTTCAGTGTGGTGGCCTCTCCAGTCTCTTTGGCGCAATGAGGACTCAACCAGTAAACCCCAGGGGGCTCTGGTCTCTGCCCAGTGCTTGCCCTGAGATGGGACCACGGACCCTGACATTCTGCACATGAGGGAGCCCAAAGGGTCCCCAGGAGCCCAGGGAAGGGGCTGGCTGCTGCCAGCTTCTCCCGCACATAGTTGCAAAGTCAGAGGGGAACGTGGATTTTTTCTGGGCTCCTCATTCAGGCGGGCAGGGTGAGGAGTCCCCGCTGGGCGTGCTGCAGCTGAGCCCCCGCTTCAGGAGGGGAAGGCAGTGTGTTGGAGTCTCCCAGCTGCCTCCCACCTTCCGTCCCCAGCCTCTTCCCTCTTTTCTTCCCTTCTTTCGCCCTGCTCTCTCCCCCTCCCCCTCCTCTCCCGCACAAAAGCTCTCTGTACACAGCCACTTCCTCTGGCTGCTGTCTCTGAGCCCAGACCTTATGAGAACCATATGGGGGAAAGAGGGTGGAAGAGAAGGGGGTGGGGAAGCTGGCAAGGACCCGCCCCTCCAGCCAGCATCTTTCCACTCCCCTCAGGCTATGTGCAAGGCAGTTGGCACACTTTGCCCCCAACTCCCCTAACTGGATCCTGGCAGCTGGGGTGAGGGGAACTGAGGGGAGGGACCAGTCCAGAGGGAGATCTGTGTTCAAGAACCAGCTTCCTGAGGCTGGAGCAAGCACAAGGGCTGTAAAAGGGCCTCGCCTTCACCCCATGCTGTCTCTAGAGACCCCCAAACCCCAGAAAGGATCTGGCCACCACTAGCTGCATCTGAATGGCAAACGCCCCTTCTCCCCTGTGTGGGCTGCTGATGTGGTGGGCAGCCCCTGCCCCAGAAAGGGGAGGCGAAGTGGACAAGGGTTTGTGGGTTCTGGGAGAATCTGGAACGACCTGTACCTTGCCTGCCTCCTCCCCACCCAGCCTGGGAATGTTCCCAGGTCAAAAGGGCCTTGGTTCTGCTGGGAAGGAACTGGGTTTTTTAAAAAGTGGCTTTGTGTCCCTTGGGTCCCAAGTCCAGCCAGGTGAACAGCAAGTCCCTCACCGGAGAGAAGTGTAAGAGAATCCAGCCAGCTGCTCCTGGCATCATCTAGGGTCAGGACACTAGGCCCTCCCCTCCTGGCCTCAGTTTGCTCAGCGCTAAGACCAAGAGGCAGGGACTGGATTTGCTGATCTGTGAGGGCCTTTTCAGTGCAGCTGGTCTAGGAACTTACACTGGCTGGGATCCCCTGAGGGGCTGCTCTCATGTCCCAGAAGGTCCTTGTAGGAGATTTCCTTCTGGAGTTACCTATTATCAGTCCTTTCCTAGAATTCCTTATTATCCCCTCTCCCCCTTCCTCTCACTCCCAGAGCGGAGAAGCAGAAGGGGAGCCCCATCAGCTGCTGTCCAGGGATGGGTGGGGGGTTCACAGGGGTCTTCATCTCCCTCCCATACCCAGGCTCTCCCTGAAATTCACCATCTCCCATGAGACCTTTCCCCTTGGGGGAGAGTCAGAAAGGCCCCTGCTCTGGAGAGGAGCATCAGTGTCCACAGCCACCCTGCAGACTGAGCTAAGGGGTGGGACAGATGGACCAGGAAGGGAGCCAAGAGTTCTGCTTTCCTGGAAAACTGCGAATGAAAATCCATTAGAAGGGGAAAAAGCAAAGGGTGGGGAGAGGGGGCACAAAATCTACAAAAACAGAAGGAAGAAGTTAGGATAATAGGGTGGAAGGGTTTTCAGTGCAGTAAACAGGACTAGTCACGGAATTGCCCCAGAACTGCCTGGAAGCTTTCTCTGAGCAGAGACAGGAGGCTCCTTGCAGACAGGCACCTTTTCTAGCACTTTCTTGGCCTGAAGAGTCCCAGCACTGGCACCCACCAGGCTTTCCAAGGTGGAGTCCTGGGTCCCCTGAGGACCCAATGAGCAGGGTGGGGGTGTGAAGGGGACTGGGACTGGGTGACCCATTCCGGAGGAAAAGAGGGGAGGAGGAAGGAGATAAAGCCAGGGGTGCAAAAATTGATCTGTGAAAGTCCTGTTGTTTCCACCAGGTGACAGACAAAAGGATGGCAGGGGAAATCTGTGTAGAAACACAAAGAGTAAGGATGAGGAGTCTGGGAAGGTGTGGAGAAGGTTCTCAAACTCCTGGCCTCCTATTTTGCTGCCAGACTGAAGTCCTTTCCCAGCACTTCTCTTCCTTCTTCCCTCCAGAGGCATGCTGGGTAGGGATGGGTATGCTGGAGGGTCTGAGCCCTGGGGATAGAACCCCTCTGCCCAGCAATCAGGGTCAGGTTTAGGTGGAGCCTGGAGGGAGAGCCTAAAAAATATGTCTGTGGCTGGGATTCAGCCATACTCCAGGGTGAGGGGCCAGCGGGCTCTCCAGAAGCTTCTAGGGCCGGCCCTATCGTTGCTGTTGCTGTCAGGATGCCCAGCTAGGCGTGTGGGGGGGGGGGGGGTGTAATTGGCTGTTCCTTTGGAAGGTATCTTAAGCCAGCTAGGTGAGTGGCCTGGGACAAAGAAGGGGTCCTTCCTCTGGGAGCAGTTTGGGTTGGGAAGGTGATCTAGCAGTCATGTTTGCTGACACCCTGTCACAGTATATTCTCACCAAGGGTTGGCTTTGCTCACTCCTTGGAGTGGCGTCCATGGGAATTAGCTATGGCTGGAAAGCATTAGTTACCAAATCATTCTAAGATGTACTGCAAAACCACCTTTTAATGTTTTCCCCCTCTTTTCTCCCTTCAGTATGTGTGGATTCCTTAATCCCAACAAGCAGACACACAGAGAGATGGTGTCCCACATATATATGTGAGTACAACCACAACATTGAGTAGACACACACACACACACACACCCCTCTCTTGAACTGAATTATCATGGCCCAGCGGGGGCTCACAGGGACACCAGCCCAACCATTTCACACAGGAAGCATATTTCTCCTCCAGATCTGAGTGGGCTGGGGAATGCACGGGCCTGTCTGGACCCTTCAACACCAGTAGACAATCAAAGAGACCAGGATTGAGCACCCCTACCTGCCTTCCCAGGCCACCACCATATCCCAGAGCTGCTGCTGGGACGTGGGAAAGAGCAGACACATTGCCTCCACCCCACCAATGCACACACATACACTCAGCGCCTGCACACACACACACGCACACACACACACCCCAGCTGGGGAAAATGCAGGCCAGGCCGCCAACGTCAGAGGCTGACCAGTCGTGTCCTGTCAGGAAGCCGGCAGCCTCTGAACTCACCCAACCAGAGGCATGACTGTATTGTTCTGGACACAATCAGGATAGACTGTGAGCCAGCCCCAAGTCTGGGCAAGGGGCGGTGGGGAAACGCTTGCCACCGGGGTCAGGAAGACAGGAAAGGGGAAACGCTCGCAGGTTGGGTCCGGGGCAGGAAAGGCACGGGCCGCTTGGGCCCGACCCTCCACTCCGCGGCGTGCGTGGAGCTGGAAGCACGTGGTCAGAGCAGGAAATCGCCGCGGCGGGCTGGGGTAGCGGTCTCCTGCTGTGGCGGGGGCTTCAGCCCTCCATCGGGGTGGCTTGGGGTGGGGTCGGGGTGCGGCGCCACCGGGCCGCGCTCGCAGGCCGCCGAGTGAGGGCTCAGTAAGGGCCCTGGCTGAGAATAGAAACGGGATGACGGAAGGAGGCTGGGAGGCAGCCGCCTCCCCCTCAGCCGGGTTTCTTTCTTCGCAGTCTTGGGAGCGAAGAAGTCAATCGATTAACAGCCAAAGCTGGTGTTATACCCAGAGGAGGCAAAGAAGAGGGCGGGGTGCGGGACCCGGCGTACAGCTCACTTCACAGATGCGCGCGGAGGGAGAGCCGCCCGAGTCGAACCGTGACGCCGGGGTCTCATCCAGGGCAGAAGCGCCGCAATCCCAAAGACAGATTTTCCGACAACCCCCGCCCGCACCCGCCCTAGGGAGACCGGCTGGAAGTGGGGCTGGCAGGCTCAGGGTGGGGGGGGGGGCGGATGGGGCGGATGGGGTGCCCTCCTCCGTCCCGGGAGGAGCCAAGCCCGCGGGGTGAACCCGGGAGACTCCCCAGTCCAGCCAAGGACGCGTCCGCGGAGGTAACGACCGCAGCCACCTTTGACGCCACGGGTGTCGACCTTTCCTGAGCCTTCCCCCAGCCCACCCACTCAGGTCCCCGAAGTCTGCAACACTAGCGCAGGCTGGAAAGTCAAGGGACGTGGGCGTCCCGCCCGCGCGCATTCCCTTCACCTGGGCAGGTGAGTGGGCGCCCGCGGTGCCTCTCTCCCGGGCGCAGCCGGCCCCCGAAACCCCTGCAGCCCTAATGCTCCCCGCACTTCTCCAAGCCTCCCTTCTCGGCGCCTGGACTCAGGCCTGTACCCGAGTCTCTGAAGTGGCGGCAACGTCCCGGTCCCCCTCCTCCCGCCCCTCCCGTCCAGTCTCCGTTCGTCCCCTCGTCGGGGCTCGGGCCCGCCGGCCAAGTGGGGGTACTCACAGGGTGACGGTGCCGTTAGGCAGAAGGCTGGGCTCGGGAGGCTCCGGGAGGTCCCCGCCGCCGCACACCACTCTCCTGCGCGCCGGGTTGGGGGCGCCGCCGCTCAGCCCCTTGGGCCGCTCCCCCGAGCATTTGCAGCTGCGAATGGGGACGGGGCAGCCGGGCGCACCCCAGGTCTCGGGCGCCAGGAACAGTAGCCACGGCAGCAGCGGCAGCAGTAGGCGCACTGGCGCCCCCCGCATCCTGCGTCCTGCGGCTCCCATCAGCCCATCGCCCCGCGGGAACCCACAGCTCTGGGGCCCGTCTGTGCTCCGGCCAGAGGGACCTGGGCTTTCGGGAGGCGTGCTCAGCGGGGGCCCGGGGCGTCCGAGGGCGGGGCGGGGGGCCCTGGGCGGAGGCAAGCCCCGGGGTCCCCGCCGCCGCGCCCCGGGGGCATGTCCGGCGAGCGCCCCGGCGGGGAGGACGCGGGCGCGGCTGTCAGCGCGGCGCGGGCGGTCCCCGGCTGCGCGGCCCGAGTCTTTGCGCTGTGCTCCCGCGCCGCCCGAGGCCGGGTCCCTCCGCGTCGCCTGCTCGCTCCGCGCTGATCTGGAACCTAGCGGGTCGCGCCGGGCTCCTACTGCTGCCGCCGCCGCCGCCGCCGCTCCGTGCCATGGATGGAGGCAGCTCCGCGCGGCGCCGCTCCCGCCGCCAGCCCCCGCCCGCCCTCCCGAGAGGGCGCCCTCCCCTCGCCAGCTCGCCCTCCCCTCGCCAGCTCGCCCGTCCGCGAGGCCCTAGCGCCTTCCGCTACGTAGCCAGGCCGCTGCCCTCCTCCGAGCGAGAGCTGGCCAGGAGGCTTAAGGCCCCGCGCGTCCCCGAACTCGCCCTGAGCCTAGACTCCTTCTCCCTCCCGCTCCGCCCCCCTTCCCCGGGGCCGGGACTCTTCCTCTCTACCACCCTTCTCAGCCCTCAAAGCCAACCAACACCACTTTCCACAAAACTCTCCCTCGCTCTTGCTCATCCAGCCCTCACCCCCATGTTCTGGGTCTTTCATTGACCTGCGGGTTTGGCCAGAGATGGCTGGTGCTCCCCGTCTGGGGTTGGGATTGCAGTTAAATGCTCTACCCCGGAGCTAAACACCCCACCCCCCGGGGTTGGGATTGAACTTTGCTCACCGCCCTAGCTTTGCTGACGCTCGGCTTCCCTTGGCCCCTGACCTGATGGGCCCCTCTGTAAGCTTGCTCTCCCTCCCACAGCCCTGCTCCAGCCACTGCAACATACAAACCAGAGACTTAGGAAGGCGCAGACCCTCGTCTGCTACCAATGACCTCGCCCAGCGGGGGGTGCATGTCCCTCGGCCACGGAGGGGTCAAAGGCCAAGGCAACAGGCTAGATCTGGCCTCCTACCTTTTCCATATCCCGGTGTGTGTGTGTGTGTGTGTGTGTGTGTGTGTTTAGGAGGCAGTGGGAATGAGGGAAATGGGAAGAAAAGCAGGGATCTGAGCCAGGGTGTGGAAAGAGCACTGCCAGTGAGTAAGAAGGGCTTCATTCTAGATGGCTCTATTTGATTTTGGATACAGCCTGTAACGTCTTGGAGTATCTAATCTCTGGGGTCAACATGGGGCTCTGCATGCCTAATTTATGAATGTCAGTTGCCCTGGTTGGATGAGTGAGTGGAAGAGAGGGGGCCTCAGTTTCCAGAAGCAGAGGGCTGGTGGCTTTGGGAAGTATCTGACCTTGGCAAAGGGACATGGGAATGAAAGTTGCCTGAGGATCCTAGATGGACTGTGATGCAAGATGGGAATGGGGCTGGGGACAGAGGGAAAAAGAAGTGTGACCTAGTATGTCTGCTTCCTCAGTTTCCCCACAAACTCTGCCTTTTCTGACCTTTATAGACCCTTTGCTGCCGAGGGACAGGCTGCCTGGGTTGGAGGATCCCTGGGCAGAACTCCTATTCCTCATGGTTCACTGTATCGCCAAAGAAGGTCGCTAACTGCCACCTCCTTTCTGTGGTTTTGGCCCTGCCAGTGTGTGCTGCACCTTTTCCAGCACCATGGCCTTTTGGTCCAATCTTCCACCTCCCTTTGCAGGGAAGCACCTTCTCTCCTGGTCAGAGGCAGACACTGGCTTCTTCACTTTCCCTCTCTGGCTCCACCAGTCTGTCCAGGCTGCAGGCTCTGGTTCCTGCAACTTCCAAAGATAAATAAATAGTGATTGCAAATGGAGTAAGAGAGAAGGGGAATGGACTCCCCAGCAGGAGCCCTCCGTAGGCGGCAGGCAGGCTGAGACTGCATTCCTTTGCAAGGGTCGAGTTGGAGGCACAGCCACTGGCAGGGTCTGCCATTCAAATCTCCTGCTCCTGGACAAGGGAAACTTCTCAGTGAGGAGGAGGAGAGGCCTCTGGCCTAGGTCACACAGCTTTTTTTTGTCAACTCTTTTTGCTAAATGAAGACACTCGAAGGTCTGGAAAGGAATTGCCCTGGGACACGCAGTCTGTGAGCTGTACAGAGGTCAAAGGACATTTAACGAGGCAAAACTTCCCCACGGGTGGGAAGGAGGTGCTGCCTGGAGACATTTATAAAACGTTGTCCTGGTGCCCCTGGATGGCTCAGTTGGTTAAGTGTCTGCCTTCAGCTTGGGTCATGGGCTCTGAAAGGGCTCCCTGCTCAGTGGGGAGCCTGCTTCTCCTTCTCCCTCTTCCCCTACCCCTGGTTGTGTGGCACACGGGTGCTTTCTCTCTCTCTCTCTCTGTCAAATAAATAAATAAAAATCTTTTGGGGCGCCTGGGTGGCTCAGTGGGTTAAGGCCTCTGCCCGAGCCTGCTTCCTCTCTCTCTCTCTCTCTCTCTCTCTCTCTCTCTCTCTCGGCCTGCCTCTCTGCCTACTTGTGATCTCTGTCAAATAAATAAATAAATAAATCTTTAAAAAAAAAAATCTTAAAAAAAAAAAGAATAAAACTCTGTCCTGTCCTGTATGTCACCACGTTTGGCTTCTCTACCCACCCAGAGAAGTGAATGCAGTGAGAGTTACTTTCCCATTTTACAAGTGTGGATGAGGAAACTGAGTCACTAACAGTAAAGAGCCAAGGGGTGGGGATTTACCATCTGGTTGCTTTTCAAGAGCTCTTTTCTCTGAGCCAATCAAAGCTTTTCCTAAAATGAAGCTCCCTGGCTTATCTGTCCTCAGAGGCTCAGGGTGGGATGGATGAGTGGCCCCCAGGAACGTCCTTTTTTTTTGAAAGTTAGTTTGTGTCAGAAGGAGAACTCATACTTAATCTCAAGAAATCTGGGTAGGGAGTTTGGCCAATTAAATACTCCCTGATCGGGGGCGCCTGGGTGGCTCAGTGGGTTAAAGCCGCTGCCTTCAGCTCGGGTCATGATCCCAGGGTCGTGGGATCGAGCCCCGCATTGGGCTCTCCGCTCTGCGGACAGCCTGCTTCCTCCTCTCTCTCTCTGCCTCTCTGCCTACTTGTGGTCTCTATCAAATAAATAAATAAAATCTTTAAAAAAAAATACTCCCTGATCGTGTGATAAGCTCTTTAACCGAGTAGGGATAAGGTGCCATGATAACAGAGAGGAGGCTGAATTGGTCCTATTGAAGCAAGAGAGGGGGCTTACAAAAAGTTTAGTCCCATATAGGGCAGAAGAGTAATCCACCTGACTCTACTAAACCATCATTATTTCCTTAAGTATCTGGGGGTTCACATCCGCTCTGCCTCTATTTTTTTTTTTTT
>RCUC01128411.1:0-76625 GCA_003697995.1 Taxidea taxus jeffersonii | reverse complement strand
GGTGCCAGCCTGCCTGCCCGCTGGGGGCCCGAGCCAGAGTCAGAGTGGTAGGAAAGCTGTGCTGCCTGGATTCGGGTCCGTCCCAAAGTGGACCCTGAGATAAGGATTGGGGGACCCCAGGAAGCAGTGGTGGGGATGGAAGAAGGGGAAGGGGGATCACCACGAAGAGACACGTCACGGAGCCAGGACTCCTGAGGGCAGTCTGGGAGGCTCCAGAGCACGCCCAGTGAGGGGACCGGCCACTGAGCCACCATTTTCCATGCGTCATGGGCACATTAGGGACGCTGAGCAGGAGTTAGGGACAAGCAGAGAGAGGCAGATGGTCGAGGTAAGATGCCCCTGGCACAAGGGGAGTGGTTCCCCAAAGCTGCAGGTGGCCTCGCTGTGGCCAAGGGGCTGTGGAGCGTCCCTGGAACAGCGCCACTGTTCACCGACCTTGTCCGTGCATTTGCTTTCTTGTCTTCTGTCCTCTGAGACACCCAACTCAGCCTCGGCTCAGGGTCTCTGCCCTTGCTATTCCCTGGGACTGCAACCCCCTTTCCCAGTCTGGGCCTCAGCTCCGGGAGAATGTTCCATGCTTCCCCACCCCCACATAGGGCCCTTCTAGAGTAGGGGCATTTGGGGGCGGGCCATTCTCTGTGGCGGGGACTGCCCCGTGCCCCGCGGGAAATAGTATGTTAGCCCATTCGGGCTGCTCTGACCAAGTGCCGTAGACTGGGGGGGCTTCTAAACAACAGAAATCTATTTTTCCCTGTTGTGGAGGCTGGACACCGGAGACCAGGGAGCCAGCGGGGTGTGTCACATGACCAAAAGAGCTAGGGAGCTCTCTGGGGACTCCGTTTCTAGGGACACTAATCTCATTCATGAGAGCGAGGCGCTCCTGACCTCATCACCTCCCCAAGGCCCCTCCTCTGAATCCCATCACCTTGGGTGGTTCAGAGGACCCTGTTAGATTCTGGGAGACACAAACATTCCGTCCTGGGCAGGCAGGTACCGCTGACACTTGCTGGGAAATGGGCTCAGCTTCAGAGGCGTTGTTTTTTTTTATTGACTTTACATGAACTTTGTGTGATGGGAGAGATCATCTCTCTCCAGTTATGGCTGAAAGCTGAAGTTTAGAGACTGGGAGTTACTTCCCCACAGATCGAATGAGCAAATTTAGGAGACGTCTCTGTGGCAGATACAGTGACCTATTGATTCACTTATATCTGGGGGTGGGGGGAGACGGCAAACTTTTTCTGCAAAGGGCAGAGAGTGGGTAAATATTTTAGGCTTTGTGGACCAAGAGGCAAGATGGAGACTGCTGTGTAGGGGACTGATCTAACCAGTGTAAAAGGGTTCCTTTAAAAATGTAAAAACCATTCTTAGGGGTTTTTTTGCAGCAGGCTGGATATGGGCCCCTGGGCCCCCATTTCCCTGCCCCGGACCTAACATGGAGGCGGTGAGAGAGACGATCATTTCCCAGAAGGCACTCAGTGGGGATCTGGAAATGAAGGTGGACCCCGGATTTAAAAAGGAGGGAATAGCAACCTCATATATAAGGGGACCCATGCTGCTCCCTCCAGCCTGTCCATTTCTAATCGTCTCACCCCTGCTCAGAGTTTTCTGTGTTCTGACTGTGACCTGAATAAAGACGCAGGCTGGGGCCATGGAAGGTGGCTTGGGGCCCATTGTATGCATGCCTGTGGGTATTGAGGTACAATGCGGGACAGCGTGGGGGACATTGCTCCCGTCAGATCGCAAAGGGCACACCCTTCCACCTGGCGAACCCCACTGCAGACTCAGTCCACCGGCAACTTAATTTGCCTTTTGATGCCTTCTGTGTTTCCCAGATCCACTCTTGGCCAACAGATGTTCTGGGATTAAAACGGGCTGGAGGCATTTTCAATTAAAGGAAATGCGGAAGCCTGGACAGTGCGTGTTTGATTTGTTGTCTCGGGATGCTAACCACGCCGATCATAGAGGCTCCCTGGATGCCTGAGTCCGTTGAACCAACACTGCGCCATTTGTCTGAACTTCAGTCTTGGGGCAGCTCCCATGACAGACAGAGGCTGACGCAACTTCTCTGATTTGCCACCTTTGGGGACAGCAGAGTCAGCTAGATGTTTCCTGTCTGTTCTGACTGTAGATGGGGTCACTGGGCAGACAGAACCAACGCAGCACCAGCAACCCCAGGGGGAGGTGGTCATTTAGAGGAAGGGTATTGTTTCCTCCTTTCCTTGAGACATCCTGCTACAACTGAAAACAAGCGAGCAGGTGTTGTGAGACCTGGCTCCCAGGCAGCATCCTGGTCCCTCACTCCAGAAGGATGGGGTACAGTGACCAGACCTCTCACCTCCCCACTCTTCCCATTGGGTGCTCTTTTTAAATTGGCACATGGACTTCAATCAGACCCTCCACTGAATTTTGGATACAGAAGAGCTTAAACTCGAGGTTGGAGTGGTTTAAAGACTGTCAAAGACCACTCCACTAAAGGTTGCAAGAGATGGGGGAAAGTATCTGGGTTTTCTGACTCCCATGCCCATGCCCCTTTCGCTGGAAGAAGTAGATGGATGCCTGTCATCCGCTTGCCTGCCAAGACTGTGTTGAGGGTCAAAAGCAGGTGGTCAATGCAGGTGTGAAGCCGTGGATTGCCCAAGGATGTTGCCCTGGACAGATAGCATGAAGTTGTAGGGAGGCAGAAGGGGGACAAAGAGTAGACTTCGGAGCCTTACAGCCTTGGTCCAAATTTGGGCTCCGCTATGACTCTCTGGGGGAACTTGGACAAGTGAATGAACCTCCCCATGCACCATCTTCAGTATCTGTGAAAGGGGGTGGTAATGGCAGCTTCCCCTCCAGGGCTGTAAGGATGACATGAATCTATCCATGGAAAGCCAGGGGCGAGGATCTGTGTAAATATCATCCTTGCTGTGGCTATTATTCTTTGTCAAGTGAGGATTTCTTCAATGATCGAAGAAAGCATTCACCCTGCAGAGGCTGGGCCTATATGCCACTGTTCTAGAGACAGGCAGAGAGGAATATATGTTGCGAGACCCCCAAATGCTAAACTCCCCCTCTCCTATGCCTTCTACCATCCCTATGGATCCCAAAAGTCTTGACACCTTTTCCAGGCACAAAAATCCCAGCATGAGAATCCCCCCAACATGCCTCCTACCCCCTAAAAAGAACTCTAACCATCACACAGATATTGACAAGCAACTGACTTAGAGGGAAAGCCCACATTAATCCTAAAAGACACAGGCATTATTTGAGCCATTTTTTTCGTAGTGAGAGGCTATTTCTTTTTCTATTGCGTAAAATGCCATTGCTCAGCCTGCTCAAAGGTGGTTTTCTTCCCATTGACTCATACCGCAAGAGAACTTGGCATCTCAGGCCACCCAGGTTTTCTATAAGGAACAAGAAGGGGGAGGAGAGGGTAAGAGAGGACCCTCCAGACTGGGTGCCATCAGCTACCATCACCCAGCTCATGAGGGCTGCCATTCTCGCCAGGGGCCATGGGGAGGGAAGACAGCAGAAGGGCTTGCCTTGTCCAGAAAGGGCAGCTTCCCACTCAGCATCCCCAGATCATTCTGTATGATATGGACCCGGATTTAGATCATTGCATCTGACTTTTCATTTCCTCCAAGCCACTTACCTGGTCACATTTTTCATAGCCAGGTGAATGATCGCTTGGGGAAATCAATGGCCGAGTAGCCCTACAAAGGCTCAAGTTTGTTAAGGGGAGAATGGAAAGTAGTCCGTGTAAACCAATCCAGAAACTGCCATGCTAAGTACAGAGGGGAAAAAGCAGAAGCAACTGGACATCCAACAATAGGGGATCAGTGCAAGGGATCATTTTGGTCAGTGTGCTCTGATGTGTGCTCAGTTCCACGGGAAGTGTCAGGCAGTAGGATCATTGTGGGAAATACCAAACAAATGCCTTGGTTTGGCTGCTTGCATGACTGGACCTGGTGACGTGTCAGCCACTCACTAACCTGGCCATCTATTCCGATTCCTTCCTCTCCCTTGCTCTGTGTTGCAGGGAGCCGATCCCTACAGACCACATTTGCTAGTCTCCCTTGGTTTCCAGTTAGTTTCAGCGAATGGTGGGGGGCACTGACGAGATACCGGAGGGTGGGAGGAAGGGAGGAGCCATGACACACTGTGCTTTGGGCAGCATGTCTGGGAGGGAGGCAGGTGCTCCATCTTCTCTATGATTTCAGCACCCACAGGACAGCCTCTCCTTCCATGACCCCAGTTTCCTCTGGGCAGCTGCTGGAGGAAGGAAGACCAAGAGAAGAAGAGTGGCTGGCCCTATTGCAGGATGGGTTCTCTGGGGAGTAGACTCTGAGACAGAATTTAGCATAAGGATATTAAATAAGCAGTTCCAAAGAAGACATCCAGATGGCCAACAGACACATGAAAAAGTGCTCCACATCACTGGGCATCAGGGAAATACAAATCAAAACCACAATGAGATACCACCTCACACCAGTCAGAATGGCTAAAATGAACAAGTCAGGAAATGACAGATGCTGGCGAGGATGTGGAGAAAGGGGAACCCTCCTACACTGTTGGTGGGAATGCAAGCTGGTGCGGCCACTCTGGAAAACAGCATGGAGGCTCCTCAAAAAGTTGAAAATAGAGCTACCTTATGACCGAGCAATTGCGCTACTGGGTATTTACCCTAAAGATACAAACGTAGTGATCCAAAGGGGCACATGTACCCGAATGTTTATAGCAGCAATGTCCACAATAGCCAAGTTATGGAAAGAACCTAGATGTCCATCAACAGATGAATGGATAAAGAAGATGTGGTATATATATATACAATGGATTACTATGCAGCCCTCAAAAGAAATGAAATCCTGCCATTTGCGATGACATGGATGGAACTAGAGAGTATTATGCTTAGTTAAATAAGTCAATCGGAGAAAGACAACTATCTATGATCTCCCTGATATGAGGAAGTCGAGATGCAATGTCGGGGAGTGAGGGGGTAGGAAAGGAATAAATGAAACAAGATGGGATCGGGAGGGAGACAAACCATAAGAGACTCTTAATGTCACAAAATAAACTGAGGGGGGCCAGAGGGAGGGGGTAGGGAGAGGGTGGTGGGGTTATGGACATTGGGGAGGGTATATGCTATGGTGAGTGCTGTGAAGTGTGTAAACCTGGCGATTCACAGACCTGTACCCCTGGGGCTAATAATACATTATATGTTTGTAAAAAAATTATAAAGAAGCAGTTCCTTTGGAATCAGTGGGGGTATACTTACTACCTAGAGGGATTAATAGGAGGAAAGGTATTTTAGTAATAGACAAAATTAAAATGCTGACTTTTAGTGTGGGCCAAATATGACTTGAGTCTGGTCTACCAGACCTAGCTTTGTGGAGTATGCCAAATTCTAGGTGAATGAACCGGGAATGGGGATTGGCCGTTAGTGAAAGAAAGCCCGTTAAACAGTGGTGTTAGAAGAAATGAATGAGGGGGCGCCTGGGTGGCTCATTGGGTTAAGCCTCTGCATTTGGCTCAGGTCATAATCCCAGGGTCCTGGGATCAAGTCCCACATCAGGCTTTCTGCTCATCGGGGAGCCTGGTTCCCGCTCTCTCTCTGCCTGCCTCTCTGCCTGCTTGTGATCTCTGTCTGTCAAATAAATAAATAAAATCTTTAAAAAAAAAAAAAAAAGAAAAGAATGAGATCCAGAAGAATAGGTGTGGGCAGTATCATGCCAGGGACCCAGGCTCCTTCCATCTTTTTGCTCCTCCATGATATCCCTCGTTCACAGATCCATCTCATGTTTTAATATGGTGGCTCTGTGTTCCAGGGCGTGTGATGAAGGGAAGGAAAAGAAAGGCCAAAGACCATCTCTTAAGATGGGTCCCGGAAGCTGCTCCTGGGCACTTCCCTTTATACTGCAGTGGCCAAAACTGAGTCATAGGACCGCATTTAGCTGCAGAGGTGCCTGGAAAGTGTGACGTCTATTCTAGGAAGTTGTGTGCTTCCATGAAACTTCTCGTACAGTGTTCCTCAAGAAGCTGAAAATGGATTTTAGAAACCAGCTAGCAATCCCTGCTGTGGGACATGCATATTACATGCACCATCTAATTCCGTTCTCATAAGAATCCTAAAAAGTGGATGATTCCCATTAAATGGATAAGCAAATGGGACCCAGAAGCCCCAGACTGATATGGTCGATTGTTAGCAGCACCAGTTTTCAACCTCCTTTCTCAAGGTCTCTGTTAGCTACAAGGCCCTTGGCTGTAGCTGACCTTGTTCTCTCTCCCCACAGCACTCGGGCTTTTAGGAACTCGGAGCTCTGTTTGTTTTGCAATTACCGTGGGTTAAGTGCCCTGTGACATTTTCACAGGGGAGGGGGGTGTGTAGGAGGAGGCACCAGTCTTCACCCCTCCCCTCAATTCTTTGATTGTCATTTCCTCTACCTTTAAAAGAAAATTGCATAATGGCCGTCACTTAGGCACCTTTCCAAAGTACTTGAACTACATTAATGCAAAGGGCCCTGTGAGGAAGTAGCCCCAGATGTCACATGCCAAGTCAGGAAGGAGAAAAAGAGGATTCAGAGCTCCCTTTACTGAGAGCCCTTCACTGAACAGTGCCACATGGGTGCATGAATTGTGGTTATATAACCCATTCTGCAGAACCCAGGGCCAACTCAAACAGTATCAAAGTTGTTAATGAGATTTGGCCCCACGAGGCTCATGTAAACACTGGTAACAAGACTTCAAAGCCTCTGTTAAATACATATATATATATGTGCACACACATATATTTATGTATAAATGTATATATCATTTATACATATATATACACACATATATATACATACATATGTAGATATGTGCATGTGTGTGTGTGTGTGTGTGTGTGTGTGTGTGTGTGTGTATTCCATGAGAATGTGAGCAGTTGAAAAAGACTAACCACTAATCCCCTCGGTCCCCAGTGAGGTGTGGTCTCTATGGTCTCACAGGGGTCCCAGTGGGATCGAACATTAATTGCCCACAGTGATAGCCTGCTCATAAACACATCTCCCTTCCCTTCCCTTCTCATGTTCCCATTCCCATTTCAGAGTTTTCAGGGATAACTTCCCAAATAAATAATCTCTTCTTAAATCCTATCTCATTTGTCTGCTTCTCAGGGAATGCAGCCCAAGAGAGTGAGCCGCCTTAACACAACAGGGCACGAACCTACCTGAGAAGGCAGTCAACACACAGGAGGTGGTGCAGAGAGAGAGAGAGAGAGAGAGAGATGCATTGTACCTGGCATCATATTGGGCCTCTGGATCCAGCCATGCCTGAAGGTTAAATCACCTTCCGATGTGCCCTGAGGGAAAAACACGGAGGAACTGGGATGCCAAAGTCTTTGTTGTGATTCTTGTCATATTTCCTTTCCACGCCTTCCTGGATGGCTCCAGGTATCCACCCCCGTGGTACTTCTAGAGTCTGATGACATGAATTCATTCATTCCAAGGTCTGCTGGACCTTATAACAGAGAGAGGGTTAAAGCCACCAGGATAGCAAGCACTTCAAATCCCTCACTGCAATTTCATGCAAATAACCTTCTGGCAGCTTCCTTTTCACTGCTGTGCTCTTGTCTGCCAGCCAGTCTCAGGCCCGGGCATCCCCCAGGAGATGTTAACTCATCTCCCTTATCTGCTTGACTGAATGTCATCTTGACACATCACTGAGCTGGTGATGAAGCCCTTAATGAGTGCATGTCTCCAGGGCTCCCGTTTGCCACCTCTTCTTCCATTTGTCCTCCCCGCACCTCTTTCCTCCCGTCTCTTTATCCTAAGAGGAACCCCTACCTGCTACTTTGCAATGCTGTTCCCGTGACTTTTGGCATGACGGGCCGAGCTCAGAGGGGAGCGCCTCGCCATGGGGTTCTCCCGTCTCACCCTCCCATCCCCAACTCTGAGATGGCACCTGGGACGCCCAATACGCCCACAAGGATATAGATACACTTACCAGTTTTGGCCTTGGGTCAAGTCCTGGTTCAAGTCCCAGCTCAGTCATTTCCAAGCTGGGTGAGTTTTTTAGCCTTTCATGTTTCCGTGTCCTGTAACAAAGGGAAGAGCGCTGACTTCCTTCTTTTTGATGGCTGAAGAATATTCCATTGCGTGTGTGTATGTGTATGCATGCGCGCACATATATATGTAAATGCACATATTATTCAGTCATAAACAGGAAGGAAATTCTGCCATTTGCAACAACATGGAGGAACCTAGAGGACATGATGCTGAGTGAAATAAATCACACAGACAAAGACAAAAATGGTATGATCTCACTTTTAGGTGGAATCTTAAAAAAAAACAAACACAAAAGTTGAGTTCATCGAACAGGGAGTGGAGCGGTAGTAGCTGGGGGATATGGGGAAAGTGTTGGTCAGAGGGCACCAACTCTTCAGTTATGAGTAAGTCTTCATCAAATATATCACATGGAGACCTGGTTTCTTTGAATGACTCTCAATTTCCAAAGGAAAAAAGTCCATGTTGTCTGTGTGCTGTGGGTAATGGAAGAACCACATGGAAAGGGGGATCCTCAGAGGCATGATCTCATTCAGTTAAAGGGGCCAGCCAATGAGACAACCCCTACAGAAGTTCATGTAGTAAATACTCAGTAAATGCTTATTACTACCATCAGTTGCTGTTGTTGTATGGGTCGTACTTGGTAAACTGTAAACTACCATTTAATTTACTAATAAACACATTAACAAATATTTATTAAGTATTGACAAAGGGCTAAACACTGAGGATTCTAGGAATACATAAGTTGGACCAAGTCCCTGCCTTCATTGTGTTTACATTTTGGTGCATGTGTTCACCAAACTATCCAACAGAACGGTCTATGATGTTGGAAATGTTCTGTATGTGCACTGCCCAATATGGTAACCACTAGCCCCTTGTGATGACTCAGTTATTGAAATATTGTTGTTGTCAATCAACAAATTGGATTTTAAATTTTTATTCGGTTTGGATTAATTTTATTTAAATTTAAATACCCACATTTGGCCAGTGGCCACTGTATTGGACAGTACAAGTCTAGTGGATGGAAGTAGATAATCATTTGTGAATTAAAAGTTAACATCAAATTTAGTAACCAAAGAATTTATAATGACCTATTGGGTATCCTCAGAGTGAGTATCCACAGAGTGCTAAGCATTGAGGGTTCAGTGTTCCATAAGTTGGACAAAGTGCCAGCTCTGAGGATAGGATATTTAAGCTAAAACTTGAATGGGACTGACGTTGTCTTGTCTTGCGATGGTCATGTCCTGTGATGAGCTGGAGGAAAGCATTCCAGACAGAAGGATCAGCAGGCGCAAAGGCTGTGAGGTGGGAGCCATGCCTGGGATGTAAGAGGAACATTACAAAAGGCAAGAGAGGGTGAACCAAAGTGAGAGGGGGCATGAGCATGGAATGATATCAACATGCATAGGGACAGATCGTGGCAAGGCATTTGGATTCTACTAGCTGTGGGAATCCACTGGGGGCTTTGCACAGGGGAATGACACGATGAGAATAATCAATGCAAAAAGTCCCCTGGCCTCTCTATCAATGAATCTCCAAAATGAATGTCCAAAACCTAGAATAGATAGAGATCAACCATTGTGAGTTTCTTCGAGTCATCAAGGTATCAGATAATGACTTAGACTTAGCATGCTTACAAAATACTCATTATGCTGTCCAGGGCAAAACAGGTATTTAAAAAATAACTGTGAGTTATTTTGGAGACTGCTGGCTTCCCAAGATGGAAGCAATAGTTTATGTTAGCCAGTATGTCTATCAAAGTATAGTATTCGTGAAACACCGTTATGGGTCTTGAGTTCAAGGGCTTCTAGAGTTAAGATAGAGTCTCCTCCTTTAATTCTGACGTAACTGGAGAGGGAAGTCTGATGCTCTACAAACAACTGGGCAGATCCCAAGCTAGGGCATGACCAAAGGCTGGAGGACATGAGTCCTCCTTGAGAGCTCTCCTAACTCAAAGAAAAGAAACCGCTAAGAAAGACATTCACCTCTTCGCCCGCCCCCAAGAATGCTCCTTTTGGAAACAACTGCTGAACTTTTTCCATTTGGAAAGCATTGATGCATCTTCCAGAAGGAGATGTAGCCTGAACACATGCAGATGGGCAGCCCTGCCACTTCCTTCAGGGGAGGAGGAGATGGGTATGGATGTGTCCCAAACACAATGAATGGAGAGGATTTTTTTTCTGGGTCTCGGGTGGGGGCACATTGGGAATTGGGGTACTGCAGGCCATTAAGCCTCTTGAGTTAAGGAGCCATCTGGAGCGTGAAATGCCACATCCTGTCATGGGGAGACTAAATGGTCAGGGGCTGCTTCCAACAACCTCTACCTCTCACCCCCTGCTCCCTGCCAACTAGCGCCATCTTGGGCTCTACTGTGTCCATGAGTTAGAAGGCATTCTCTGGGACACTGGCTAAAGGCAATAATTCCTCCAGTTAAACCACAAAACCAGATGCCAAATACACAACATGGACAAAAAGGAGGACAAAACAAAGGAGAGATCATTCGGCTGTTGCATGATTCTGGGGAATGAGAAATCCATGCTTTGTTACACTCAACTTCCATTAATTATGTTGCCTTTTTTTTTTTTAACCACCCCTGACCATGAATGGAAAATGAAGACTTTTTCCTCTTTCCCACATTAAGACAATGGCACCGCTAGCTTCTTGTGGACTGTGAGACTTCGGCCAAACGAGATTTGCGATGTCTTTCAGTCTTAGCAGCTGCCTTGGAAAATGGGGGAATATTGCATCTGTTTTACAAGTCTGTTGTAAAGATCAGTGAGTACATGTGTGGAAGAAGTTGAGCACAGCTCAGGCACACATTGGGGCTCAATGATACTCGGATACTCGATGCATTATGTACATTACAGTAGACGAGCGGGGCACTTGGGTGCCTCAGTCGGTTAAGCCCTTGCCTTCAGCTCAGGTCATGATCCCAGGATCCTGAGATCAACTCTGCCTTGAGCTCTCTCCTCAGCAGGAGCCTGGTAGTCCCTCTCCCCTTACCCCTCCTCCCCACCTGTGCTCTCTCTCGCTTGCTAGCTCTCTCTCTCAAATAAATAAAATCTTAAAAAAAAAAAAATGTCAGAGTAGCAAGTACTTCATCAGTGACCAGAGAAATGCCTGCCACATTCCAGGCCATGGTAAGTGTGGCACTGAGCTGTGTGTTTACAGCTGCCTACAAACCCATCTTTTGAGGGTAATACATTTTCAGAGCAGAGAACAGGGTCTCAGAGAACTGGCTAAGCCAACAGAGGCAACCTCGCCTTTGTGCAATGCTTTCTTAATCTGGGTCTGAACCACAGCTCAGCCATTTTAACATCTGGAGAGCCTCGAAACGACTCCTCAAGATTGCCGGTTGTATGTTGCTAAAGTGGGGATAATAACCTAGCCTATCTTGCAGTACTCTGTCTTATTCTTAATCTGGTGCTTTGTAGAACCAAGTGGAATGCCAGCTGCCACAGTCGTTGTTATTAATATAAAATCCACGTTGCGATAACAGAATTATTAGCGTCAATAATAATAATGATGCCCACAGAATATTTAGTTAGCATCGATGCAACTTGGTGCAAGAGTAAGGGGTGCTGACGTCAAAGATTACTATAGGTTCTATGCATTCATCCATTCAAAAAAATAGGTATTTATTCTACTGTGTGCCAGACACTGGTGGAGGACCTAGGGACACACAATAAATAGGACAGACGAGATTCCTGGTCCCCTGGAATGTCATGAAGGGAAGATTTGGGAAATGGGAAATGAGGTGACAAACAGATAAACCATTAAGGGTACACATGTTGAACATGGCAGGTGGTGATCAGTTAGTTCTAAGATGAAAAACTGCAAGATCAGGAGAAAGAGTGATGGGTGGTTGGATGGATGTCAACAGGTGTTCAGGAAAGGACTTTTGAAAAGATGGCATTTGAGCAGAGACCTGGACAAAGTGAGGGAGTGGCCTTGTGGGTATGTCTGGGGAACAGGACTCCCAGCAGAGAGAAGAGCAAGTGCAAAGGCCCTGAGGCTGGAGGGAAGAGAATGGAATCCGAGTAGGCCAGAGGATGTGTGGACAGACTCTCACACAGTGCTGTGCACGCTGCGGGGTAGGTGCGCCATTGTAGGGTCAGCCTCAGAACTCTGCTTGGAGCAACCATGCATCCGAGCCTTTGTGCTGAGAAGATGCAGTTCTTATTTTCATACATTCAGGGATTCCAACCAGTGGGTCTTCTGGTCCCCCTGGAAGTCACACCAGAGACATCTGCTAGAAATGGTCACGTCGAGACGTTAGGCGCCAGAACACTGGCCACGGCCCCTGGCACACGGCCTTTCTGCAAGGCATGTTAGGCAGATCCTTGGAAGGGTTTCTTCCCCCTGGCTTCCCTGGGACAAGATGCCAACAGCTCCCAGGGCTCATTCCCCGGGTTGCATCATCAGTGACGTCTGGGGCCAGAGAGCCCCAATTAGTAGGCTTCTGCTGCCCAGATGGTTGGGGGACACAGGAAGACAGAGGGGTCAGTGGCTTGGGTGGCTTTCCTGTAGTATAGCCCTTGTCTCTGCTCAGCAGGCGAAGGCCACAGCCGGCCAGGGAGTAACTGCTTCCATCCCCAGCTCTGCGACATACCACCTTCCAGAAGCTGAGAATTCCCTTGGAAGACCAAAGGTCCAAGATGTGCAGAAAAGGATAATTTGATGGAATGTGTCCCGGCCTCATGCAAAGGGCACTGCAAGGGGCTTGGGGCCCAGAATCACAGGAATGTGTTCAGCTGTATTCAGCACAGCTGGGCAACAGTGTTCCTAAGTCATGTTGGACTAAAGCTCTTGAAGATGCCTTCATAAGGTGACAGAGCTGAGTGCCCTGGGCATTTGCACAGTGCTGGCCAAGGTTTCCCTGAATATCCACAAGAGACCTCTGAGGGCGGAATTATTATATGTTGCCTCCTTTCTGCAGAGAAGGACACTGAAGCTCAGAGAGGTTATGTAATGGCCTATAAGCCACATATCTATTATAGACAGAGTCAGGACTTGAACTTCAGTGGTCTGAATGCAGAGGCCATAACCCTTACATTCTCCAACACCACTCCCTTGTCTCTGTCCCAGTCATGTAGACTAGGGGACAGTACAGCTCATGGGAAGGGCCAGGTAGGAATTATTTTTGGCTTTGCCAGCCATGTAGGCTCTGCCACAGCTATGGGGCTCTGGTGTCATAGGGCAACTCTACCACTGACAGTACGGGGATGGACATGTGGCTGTACTCCAATAGAAATTAATCCATAAAGGTAGGCAAAAGACAAGGTT
This sequence comes from Taxidea taxus jeffersonii, assembly GCA_003697995.1. NCBI lineage: Eukaryota > Metazoa > Chordata > Mammalia > Carnivora > Mustelidae > Taxidea > Taxidea taxus. The sequence continues at coordinate 63,315 of RCUC01128411.1, read as the reverse complement.
TGAGCCATGGGCCATGGTTTGCCCTGCTGTAGATGGTCCCCCACTGTGTCTTTCATGGAGCTGACCACGGCACCCTTCCTTGGTGGGCAGGTCCAGGGCTGACTCAGCATCTCCACAATATCATCCGAGGACCCAGATTCATTTCCCATTTTGCTCAACCATCCCCAATACTATTGCCTCCCATTATCATTCTTGTTACCTCATGGTCACAAAATAGCTGCAGCAGCTTCAGGTAGAATATCCCCAAAGTACAGGAAGTAGGGGACAGAGGCTGTATAACCACTGCATGACGTTTTGCCTTTTTTTTTTTTAAAGATTTTATTTCTTTATTTGACAGAGATCATAAGTAGGCAGAGAGGCAGGCAGAGAGAGATAGGAGGAAGCAGGCTTCCAGCTGAGCGGAGAACCCGATGTGGGGCTCGATCCCAGGACCCTGGGATCATGACCCGAGCTGAAAGCAGAGGCTTTAACCCACTGAGCCACCCAGGCGCCCCGCCTTTTTTTTTTTTTTTTCACCAGACAGGGAGTCCTCCTACGTGCACCAGGTTTCCTCTCTCATTTCATTGGCCAGCACTGAGTCCACATTCACCCCAAGATCACTGGAAAATAGGGAGTATGAACCCATTATACTCATCTCTTAGGCTCAAGGAGGGTCCCACATTTCACCAGATGTCCCACAGATCACCATCCCTTACAGAATCAGGTCATGTTGGCAAGGAATAAGGAAATGTAGGCTTTTGGGTAAGTGACACTATTTCACCCCGTCATTTTTAGGAGGGACTGAGGGAGTGGGGGGATCCATGCTGGAGAGGCTCCGCAAACACCTCAGAACTTGTGCTAAGCCTCTGAGGTATGAGGTGTGGTAGGGGCCTGTCACTCACTCTTAATACACAGCATCAGAGGAGTGGGCGTCAGCCCCAGAGCTGAGGCAGGAGGCAAGTTCAGGGAGGAGGAGGTGGGGAGACAGGTGTGAAAGGGAAGGAGGATTTAACAACCCGGTCTGGCCCCCCTCCCATGCTCAGGCAGCAAGATTCCTGCGGTTTCAAAGCCCTGGGATCTTGAAGGGTGAAACTACAGAGGGCGGGCCCCAAAGCTGTTTTTAGACATGATCTTCCAGAATCTGGATTGCCTCAACCCCCACATCCAAAGGAGGTCTTCTGCTGCAAGAAATTAAATGTGGAGAGACCAGAAGTACTTACGAGTTAAATGAAGTCTGTAGCACTCATACTTTCCCTATGGTGGGATGGGAATCCGAGACCCACTTCACAGTGTGGGATGCTCAGAGTGAGACATGGTAAAGAGACATTCTTCTCTGTCTTGATAAAGGTGTTTTGAGATCTAAAGATAGAAAAAACATGAGAGGTGAACTAAACATTCGCTATTCATTCATTCACTCTTTCATTCATTCATTCAATCACTTTATTAAATGCCTACTCTGTAGCCCGAACTATTCTAATTGGTAAAGATGCTACAGAGGAAAGAATAAGTAAAAAATCCCTTTCCTCATGAAGCCTATTTTCTAGTAATGAAGACAAGCAATAAGATAAATAAGAAAAATTTGTAAGTACTTCCTTGAGCTAGCCATTTAGCTTCTCTTAACCCATTTTCACTTATAGGATAGTTTCTTGTTACTCACTCTTAATTGTGGTTAATTTTATCTGTCCACTTGACTGGGTCGTGGTGCTCAGATATTTGGTCAAACAGCATCCTGGATGTTGCTGTGAGGGTGATTTTTGGATAAGACTAGGGTTTTAATTGGTGGGCTTTATGAGCAAAGCAAATTATGCTCTTGAATGTGGGTGGGCCATATCTAATCAGTTGAAAGCCTTACTAGAACAAAGACTGACCTCCTCAGAGCGAGAAGGCATTCTGCCAGCAGACATTCTGTGGCCTTGAACTGTAACATCAGCTCTTCCCTGAGGGCTCCAGCTTGCCAAACCATCCTGCAGATTTGGAGCAGACCCATTTCACAGCATGGAGGTCTGAAGCGAGTCACGGATACACATCTTGATAGTTTTGTTTCTCTTGAGAATCCTGGCTCAATGGGAATTAATGGGAAGGACTGCCCATTAATTGTTTGTATTTCATGCTCATGCAGCCCCGTGGGGTAAGTCTTTCTATCTTTACTGCTACTTTGTAGATGAGCCAAATGGTCTCCAAAAGGTTGAGTAAATCGCCAAGGCTATACTTTGGGCAAACACCAAAGTCAGGATAGGAACCCAGAGCTCTATGGCATCAAGGTCTATACCTGAAACACAACACACCTCCTAGGGCCCAATAGCCACAGGCTGTGACTACATCACATGCTTAGGAAGGACTCCCATGTGTGAAAATGTAAATTACTCCATGCTGACCCCTGGGGAAAATCTCTGGCTCTGGGTCCAGCCAAACAAAATGTCAGTGAGTCAAAAGTTATTCTGATCTGCTGTGGCAAAAAAGTCCAGTGCTGAGCTTCTACCAAAGGTGTGCACTGCGACACGCTTCCTATAATGTTGTGATGAAGCCTTAGGGATTGTACTCCCTGGCTTCAAATTCCAGCTTCCCCACTTTCTGGCTGTGTGATCCTGGCCAACTTCCGTAACCACTCTAAACTTCAGTTTCCTTGCAGTGACTAACAATAAAAGTCCACCTGCCAAGAGGCAAGATGGACCTTAAGTACAGAAGCGCCTGTGAGGCTCGGAGTACAGCTCATGGCAAAATGTGTTTCATGAACATCAGCTCTTGCTTTAGGGGTAGCACGGATGGACCCAGGTTTTATGGTTGGTGACACTTACACAGTGTGTGTGTGTATGTGGTTGCATGAGGTAGGGATCCAGAGTCATTGAGGGGCCCCCGGGGCGGAAGGTCGTAGCTCAGTCTGGCCATTGCCTGTGGCAGCAATATCTCTTCGCATCACCCAGCCCCCAAAGAAACAACTCTCTTATTGTGGGGTCCTTTCAGGTCCAAATGCCACTCAATTATTTTCCTGACTGTGGGGCATCTCAAGGGATTAGGCCCTGTGTCTTGCAACAAGCGATGCTTAAAGAATGAAATTGCTTCCAGCACCTTCTTTGCAAAGAGGTGTCTGTGGCCTCCTCTTTCGAGACCCCCAGAGCAAACAGCACCTGTGATCTCCTCACCTAACAGCACCTGTGATCTCCTCTCCCATCCAGGAATTAGACAGGCTTAAGAAATAATTCCCGAAGGGACAGGGCCGGGCTGGGGCCGTGGGGCTGAGGGGGATTTTTTCTTTTTCTTTCTAAGGGTTGGTTGCAATTTTGTAATATTGTTCTCTTGGGGATGAAGGAGGTGTGTCCTTTTTGACTGGATTGTCAACAGGGAGTGAGGCAGAGAAAAAAAGAAAGAAAAGGAAAATGGGAGAACATGTTCCACTCCCAGGTGCTCATGATGATTTTAGCTATATGGGTGTTTGTGTTCCTACCATCCCAGCTGACTGACCTTTGCCAAAGTCTTGTGACATAAACTAGGCTGGGGCTGGTAGTCCTGTGTGACAGGTGGGACAGCTGAAGTCCCCCAGGGCTCAGACCTTCTTCTGTTTCCACAGAGTGACAAGTCAGCAGAAGCTGCATCTCTTCGAGACTAATCTTATGCATATTCCATTAAATCACAGAGATCCTTGAGATGTCTGGGTATTTTCAGCTCCATTTTAGGGATGAGAAAACCGAGACCCAGAGAAGCAAAGTGACTTGTCTAAGATCACTTCTATCATCATCATCATCACTTGAATTATAACAACCACAATGGATATTATTATTAATGGTATCTGGGGGCCACTATTACCATATCTACTTGCTTTAAGTACATGAATTAGTTTACTCCTTCTAAGAATTCTGTCAGATGGAGGGGCGCCTGGGTGGCTCAGTTGGTTGGGCGACTGCCTTCGGCTCAGGTCATGATCCTGGAGTCCCGGGATCGAGTCCCGTATCGGACTCCCAGCTCCCCGGGGCGTCTGCTTCTCCCTCTGACCTTCTCCTCGCTCATGCTCTATCTCACTGTCTCTCTCTCTCTCAAATAAATAAATAAAATATTAAAAGAATTCTGTCAGATGGATAGTACCATGATTCCCTTTTTATGGTAAGGGAACTCAGACATAGAGAAGAGAAGTTATTTACTATGGAGAGGCAGAGATGGCATTCCTCCCTAGCAGCGTCCTCTGGAACCCTCTTACCCACTCCATTATAGGCTGGTTAAGTGTTGAGCTGCTACTTGAAGAGCCTGGGTCTCCAGATTTTTAGCCCAGGAGATTTTCTATCACTTCACTAGGTTTCCCTTCTCCTTCTTCCTTCTGGTACTTCCTCTGCACCTGAGAGAACTCCCTTGCCTACCCCTCTGCCCATCTCACCTCTAGGTAAGCAGCACCGATTTTGCTAGGGGAACATCTTCCTGCCCATTGGCTTGAGAGCCAACCCTACTATATCACTAGCTATTTGGCCTTAGGTGAGCTGTTGAACTTGTCTGGACCTTGGTCCTTTGTAAAATGAGAAAAATGATGGTAACTAGTTCCTTGGGTGTTGTCCGTATCATGAGAGAGGAGGTGAATAAAGCCAATACTTCAGCACCAGGCGTGGAACAAGGGCTCACTATGTATTCAATCAAATATCCAGAAGTTGGGCTTTAAGAATGTGTATCAGTTAGCTTAGGCTATGTTATGTTGCAGTGACAAGCAAGCCCCAAATCTTAGAAGCAAGTAATGGTATTCCTCAATACACCATGGCTGCCATGTGTCAGCCTCAGCTCAACTCCCTCCTGTTCTATTCCAGACCCAGGCAAAAGGGGCTGGATCTGTCTGGGATAGTCTTCATCTTTTGGCCTAAGAAATAGGTAGGTGGTGACAGACCACTGAGGGGCCCTGAAGGCTTGTGCTCAGAGTGGAATGCAATCTTTCATTGGGCAAAGAAAGCCACCTGGATGAGCATGGCAGCAATGGGACAGAGAGTTTTCATTCTCCCCTATGGAGGGTCCCTTGGGGAGCAAGACTCCATCAGGAGAGAAGTAGATATTTGCAATAATGGCAAATCTACCACAGTGGGAGCCAAAGAGGTACCGTGAAGGACTGATGGGGTACCAGCCCCAAGGAGCCATGGGAGCAAAGGCAAGTTGGGTGAATGTAACACAGAATCAGGGAGCAGTGGGACCAGTCTGGCCGGAGAAGAGGATTCATGTGGAGTACTGGACTGTGGGTCAGAAACTACTTATTAGATGAGGCATATTAAGCAATGATTGAAGGCAGGGTGAGTGGGGACATGTCTTAACTAACACAATTTACTACATATGGAAAGGATCAGCAGTCAAGTTCCCTTAGATTGGATGTTGTAGGCCCCTTGTGTTACATTCATTCATGGTTCGCCATACTTCTTGGGTGGTCTTCCAATTTAGTTATTCCATTTGCCCTTCAAGAATGTTACTGGAGGCCCGTGTTTTCACGTGTCATTCTCATGAGTTCTGACTCACCCTCATTCCACCAATAAGATGACCTATAACATTAGTCATGTGAAGATTCTGCTCGTTTTTATGACATTAATGAATCAATGTTCTGTATGAGTTTGCTCAGGCTGCTATAACAAAAGACCACAGACTGGGTGGCCTAAACATACAGTGGTTTTCTCAGTTCTGGAGAACAGAAATCGAAGATCAAGTGTCAGCCAGACTGGTTTCTTCTGTGGCCCCTCTCCCTGGCTTGTGGATACAGCCTTCTTTCTTCCTGTGTCCTCATGTGGCCTGCCTTCTGCATGTTCTAATCTCCTCTTCTTATAAGGACACCAATCCTACTGGATTAAAACACACCCTAATGATCTTTTATAACTCACTTACCTCTTTAAGGGCATTAGTTCCAAGTGCAGTTAGACTCTGAGGTTCTTGGGGTTAGTCCTTCAACATATAACATTGAAAGGGTGGGGGAGGGACACAGTTCAGCTCATAACCCGTTCCAAAGAAATACGCTATAATTGTATTATACTGTAATACTGGTATCACCATAAGTAGAAGCCACTCTCATTTGCCATAAATAGAAACACTTAGAACAGTGGCTGGTAGATATTCAATATTGTTGAATAGATAATCTAATGGTAGTAAAGTAAGTGCCAGAAGACAAAATTATTTTATAAAATTCTGAGTAGATCCTGGTGCTTGTTCAGGGCTCTGAGCCTGAGTTCCTCTCTTCCTTGCAGAAGAGAAATTCCAAGTTCTAGCAAGGTGTCAGAGACACATTAGCACTGACTGAAACTTTCCACTCTACTCCATTAGAAGACTGAAAGAGAAAGAATAACTCTTGTTATATAGGATTTATTGTTGTTTTCTTACCCCCTAAAACTGCCATCCCACTGATGACTTATGCTCCACACCTCGGGAAACACTGGCCTGCCCACAGGACAAAGGCACACTCTTGCTGGGGCACACAGAACTCTCCTGACCTCTCTCCTACCCAGCATCTCTAGCCACACCTTTGCTTCTTTTCCCACCACATTATACTCCAAGTTATCCCATCCTTGGTCATGTCTTCACATATCCCTTTACTTCTGCCTCTATTCTGCCAGCCTGCTGAGCTCTTCTTCATCCTTTAGGACCCATTAAGGATGCCCCTGGCAGATGGGTAAGTTAAAAAAGGAGAATACAAGCTAGCATTTACAGAACGATGAAAAATACAAATATTGTTCTGGAAACCGTACGTACGAACTTAATAAAAAGTGATGGGAAGATGGTGATTTATTTTCTCTTTGCATATTTGCGGTTTCTGATATTTTGACAGCCAACATGTATTCTTCTGTAACTGTAATAAAAAATAACTTTTGATGTTTTAAGAAAGCAAGTGTCTTCATGTTCTCCCTTGGGAACTTTTTTCCCAATATTATCCCGCTCCACAAGACACACGTGCACACGCACACGTGCACACACACGCCCCAGGCAGGCGAGGATAATAACATTCTGCTACCTTTATATTTTGCACATGATTCCATCTTCTTATTAATCATGTTGATTTGACATTATCTATTCACTTATCTCCTTCCCACCCCAGTCGGCGAGGCAGTAACATTTAGATGTTAAGAGCATGGATCCCAGAACCACCCCCTTGGTTTCTGGGCTTGAATTCTGGGCCCACCCCCTCATCCATTTCTTTACTGACCGTTAGGCATGGGCCCCTATCAGGTACTATGCTTGGCAGACACTGGCCCGTGCATTCATGGGACCCCCGAGATGGTTACTGGTGAGAATAATAAGTCAGCAAACTCATTAGGATATTAGAAGGTGTAAGCACTGAGCAGAAACGATGATGGAGAAGACAATGAGAGAGAACAAGTGTGAAAGAATGTGTGAGGGGGACAAATACAATTCCTTGGAGTGGTCCGGCTAGACATTGCAGAAAGGGGAACTTTCAACAGAGAACGTGCTAACAGTGAAGGTCCAACCCACACAGATCGTTGGTGGAAAGGCATTCCCGGTGCAGGGGAATAGTCAGTGCCAACGGAACATGAGGATGCCTCGTGCTGTGGACTGAACTGTGGCCCCAAACCCATATACTGAATCCCTAACCCGCACCGCGACTGTATATGACAGGATTAATTGAGGTTCAATGAGGTCATAAGAGTGGGCCCTGAGCTTCTAGGACTCATTCTCACAGGAGAAGGGAGAGACATCAGGGGTCTGGGCAAGGTGGGGAGCAGATCCCACAGGACCTTGTGGGTTGTCACATAGGTTCTGCTTTCAGTCTGAGGGAACTGGGGAGCCATGGCAGGTTTTTTTTTTTTAAGATTTTATTTATTTATTTGACAGACAGAGATTACACAAGTAGGCAGAGAGTCAGGCAGAGAGGGAAGGGGAGAAGCAGGCTCCCTGCTAAGCAGAGAGCCCGATGCGGGACTCGATCCCAGGACCCCGGGATCATGACCTGAGCCGAAGGCAGCGGCTTAACCCACTGAGCCACCCAGGCGCCCCCATGGCAGGGTTTTTGAGCTGAAGAGTGACACACTCTGAACTGTGCTTCGGAGGCATCCCTCTCATTGCTCAGCCGAGAGTACATTACAAAAGGAAAAAATGGAAGCAGAAAGACAGTCAGAGGCCAAGGGAATAACTCAAGGGGAGCTGATGGTGGCTTGGGCCGGCGTGGAGGGGAGAACAGCTGTCAGATTCCTAATGGATGGGGTGTGGGTGTCGGGGAAAGAGAAAAGTCAGGGATGAGTCCAGCAGTCATGGGATGAGCAACTGGAGGAGGGCAGCAGCTGTAGACGGAGTCCAGACGGCTGTAGCTCAGTAGTTCCCAATCATGGGCAACGTTTCCCCCAGGGGACACTGGGTGATGTCGGGAGACGGTTTGGGTTGCTGTGAAGTAGGAAGTGCTACAGACATCTAGTGAGTAGAGGCAGGAGTACCGGTAAACACACTTGCACAGGACAGCCCTCCTTCAGCAGCAATGAAGAATGGTCAGCCCGAGTGTCAGTAGTCCTGAGTTTGAGGGACCCTCGTATGGCGTACAGAGGAGGGTTGGGTTGGGAGGGAGACAGGCCACAGAAAAGACCAGTAGTTCAGATTTGGACATATTAATTTCCCTTAGTGGTTCTCTGTATACTGGTCAGGTGATATTAGAACATCATTTGACCTCTCTGGACCTCAGTTTTCTTATCTGTAAAATGGAGATAAAATTTTCATTTACCTCCTAGGGGTTTCATGTATAAGTGTAAAGCACTTGGAATGGTACGTAACACAGATTAAGTGCTGGATACATCTTCTCCAGGATTATCGGAAGGGACAGTGTGCCCTATTCCTTGCCAGCACTGAGAACAGCCCTGGTATGCAGTAGGCACTCAATGAATGCTTATTAATTGAAGCACCAAACTGATCCCAGGGTTACTGTCTGACTATACATGGGTTTTCTTCAGTGCCCACGCAAGCCGGAAATTAAAGGTGAGCATCAAATGTCGGGTTGGTCAGCTTATTTCCCCGGAGCCTGGGTAAGGACGTGCAAAGTAAAGTTTCAGTGGAAACTTACTAGCAGAAAAACATGGAGAACAAGGGGGCCAGGTGTAATCAAACCCTCACTGTCAGCTCAGTTAGGCTTTCCAAGAACCTCCCACCAGCTCTCCCTGAAGCCTAAGCTTTGTTTTGTTTTGGCTTTATACAATTTTGTTCATTTACAGTTTTATAATTTATCATTCAAGTGACTTTACCTGTCCAATTTTGTTAATTTATTAGTTAATAGACAGAAGTTTCATTAAGTCCAACCAAGCAAAGGAGCACACAATCTTTTAATCATGATGCGTACAGTGTTAAAGCTGTTATTCTTTTCTTCTGTTAAGGAGCTCCTTGATTCATTTCTGCCCGGCAACCTGAGAGAGCCTGTCCTGCTGGGACATTTTCTGGAGACTGCTGTGGCTTCATTGCCCTCCTGTCCCTCTATCTTATAACCCACAGGGATGCTTTCACATGCACCGAGCTTCAACCTGATGTTGATGGGACCCCATGATGTGGGACTACATGCCAAACACATGGGGTGTCACCATGAACCAAGCGAGCATGTTGCTCACATTCCTTGTGTCTAGTAGGATGACTTCAGGTGCAAGCAGTAAAGTTAACTCAAAGTTTCTGTGCAATATCAGAATGTTCATAGACATACACATCTGTAAGATATAAAATCTGGCAGAATAGATCACCCAGAGGTAGAACAATCCAGCCGTTGGTTCATTCAGTGGTTTAAACTCATCATCAAAAGCCTTGGTGTTACTCACTGTTGTATTCTTGACAGCTAGCACCATGCTGGGTAGATAGGAGCTCAATGAACTTTTTTAAAAAGATTAAGAAAAGGGGCACCTGGGTGGCTCAGTGGGTGAAAGCCTCTGCCTTCAGCTCAGGTCATGATCCCAGGGTCCTGGGATTGAGCCCCAGATTGGGCTCTCTGCTCAGCAGGGAGCCTGTTTCCCTTCCTCTCTCTCTGCCTGCTTCTCTGCCTACTTGTGATCTCTGTCTGTCAAATAAATAAATAAAGTCTTTAAAAAATTAGAAAATTAAAAGGATGAGAAAAAAGAGTAGATTTGATTCTAGCTTAGAGTCCTCTTATACTCACAAGATGGTGGCCGTATCTCTCAGCATCCCACCAGGATACAATAATGCCCAGGTAGAACAGATTATTTTTTCCCCAAGTTGGGATTTTTGCATATTTTGTTTTAAAGTATTCCCTATAAACAAGCACAGACATACCCATATACATATATATGATTTTTATTTAATTGCATGTAACTTATACATCATAGACCTACTAGGTTTAAAGAATAGTAAAATTAATGTTCATGTAACTTACTGATCAGCGAAAGAAACAGGACTTAAACTATTTTCTGTGTATCCACCTCCATTCTATGTTTCTCATCCTTTCCACTCCAGAGAGTTGATCGTTAAAATGAAGTGGTGTCATATCACCGCTTCATTACTGCCCTTTCTGTGTTCGTTTTTAAGAGCAAGACAGTATTCCCATGGACACCCAAGATTTTCCACATGTTTTATTGGCCAGGACATGGCCATATGCCTGTCCACTAATTGATCCCAGGGAAGAGGTTGGGGTTTTGCTTATCATCTGCTTGAGTTAATTCAGGAGTTTTAGTTTCTTAGACTTGAGAGGAAAATTCCAAAGGGTGTATTAAAGACTAAATCAGAACGTGTATGTCACCCTATCACGATGTTACGTTACTCAATTATCAAGAGCTATTTCTTACAATCTGTGGGTCAGTTTATCCTGCCAATGGCCATCCTAAAACTGCACACACACACACACACACACACACATGCTTACACACAACTCTGGAATTGGATAGTCCTGAAGAACATATGTTCCCACTCAGTATATATATATATATTAAAGATTTTATCTATTTATTTGACAAACAAAGATCACAAGTAGGCCGAGAGGCAGGCAAAGAGAAGGGGGAAGCAGGCTCCCTGCTGAGCAAAGAGCCTGATGCAGGGCTCGATCCCGGGACCCTGGGATCATGACCTGAGCCGAATGTAGAGGATTTAACCCACTGAGCCACCCAGGTGCCCCCAGGCATGCATATACATATATATATATATATAGAGAGAGAGAGAGAGAGAGAGAGAGAGACTCTCTTTGCACTCCTTCCATTGACAATGATTTTTATATAGATCCTCTATGTGCCAGCCACTCAGGTGCCCCGAATATAATGATGAGGAAGAAACACAATCTTGCCCAATGGAGACAGTCACCATGATCCAAAGACTCATACAAATAAACACAGAATCCTAATTCTAATGGACCTATGGCAGGTGAGCTACGTGTCGTGAGAGCCCATGGAGGGCTTCCCTACAAAGTGATTGCAATAGGATCTGGTGGGAGAAGAGGAGGCTTGATGGGCCTGCAGCCGCCATACCCTGGAGCTGGCCTATATGCCGTGTGAGCAACCAGAGCTCTCTTTTCAGGAATTTTGCAAACTGTTCATTAGCCACCATCATTACTAGGGACTAAATTATAGACACAGAAAATTAAATGTGCTCTGTTTTAAAAAAGTAACACGTTCTTGGGGCGCCTGGGTGCCTCAGTGGGCTAAAGCCTCTACCTTAGGCTCAGGTCACGGTCCCGGGGTCTTGGGATCGAGCCCCACATTGGGCTCTCTGCTAGGTGGGGAGCCTGCTTCCCAATCTCTCTATCTCTCTCTCTCTCTGCCTGCCTCTCTCTCTTCTGCCTGTGGTCTCTCTGTCAAATAAATAAATTAAATCTTTAAAAAAAAATAAAGTAACACGTTCTCAACCCTCATCATCTCCTCATTATCATACTACCTCTTTGCTCTCAGGATCATCAGTGAGTGTTACAGCCATATGGCGGGGTGCGCCATGGTGACCAGCTGAGCTGGGACCCTGTGTTCCGGTGACATCATGTGTATAGACCGACGTTGGCCACAGTGGCCATATAGCCACCACAGAAGCTGGCAAAGGCAATAGATCAGGTTCTGGTTTTTGTTTTGTGCCCTCCCCTGGAAAGCCAGTTAGTCATCACCTACCAGCCCGTCACTGGGCCAAGGGGGTTTAGGGAGAACATTCTAGGCAGCAGGTACAGCCTGTGAAAATACCCCGGGATGGAGAGCAACACAGTATATTTGAGACATTGAAATACATAAGGTCACCGAGAATATGAAGAATTTCTACTCCAAAGAGGTTTTTTAGTTTTTTATTTTTTGGCCTAAATGAAGTAATCTATGTAAAAATTAAGTCCTCAAGAATCAAGATTAATTTTCTTCATGCTCCTTGGTGTTCTGTGTCTTCAGATGGGCCCAGCAGCTGGAACAGCAAGGTGGCCGCGGCTACCGGTGGCCCACCCCACATCCACCCCTGAACGGGAGGGCAGCAGGATGCTCAGTTAAGAACACGTGCCATCTCAGGCTCTGGGAAATGAGGGGCGGCCACTGCACTTAGCGCTGACTAATGTGACACAAGCTGAAGGTCTCTGAAACAGCTTTGCTGTTTGCTCATGCTTCCTGGGATGTTCCCACACACCTGGAATGCAGAGGGGCAGCTCGAAGGTACGAGAGGTATTTTGCATGGGGTTGCAAGCATGAAAATGAACAGAGAAGGAAAGCCAGGCGACCCAGATCATTGATGCTAGCAGTGAGCTGTTGGAATGGCACTGGGTTTTTTTTATGCCTTCGCTTTGAAACCCCCTGTCCAAGCCCTGGGGCTAGATCTTTTGTTACTTGCAGCAGAACACATTCCTCACTGCTGCAACGTATATTTTCCAGCCGCACAGTAGAAAAAGCAATATGGCACCCAGAGGTCAGAAGACTCTGGAAACTTGCTGCGGGAAGGGTGGGCATGGACACACAGGGTCAGCACCACGTGCAAGTTTGTCATCCACGTCCTCAGGCCTCACCCTCATCTCCTAATCAAATTTACCTTAAGATCTCCAAGCATTTCATTAGGAGATGCTCGCAGATTCCCTGAACTTCTTGGTTTGCAGACTCCTGCTTGAAGAGTCCCTGAGGAGGCAAAGCTAGAACCTACCATGTAAGCAGATTTTTTTGATGCTATGCTGGATGCCATCTCAGGCCTCATAAGGCAATCAGTGTTTGCTCTGAGCAGCCATCCAAAGTGATTTCCAGATTACCCAACACCCAGAAATGAAGCCTAAATATCCATCCCTTGATAAACACACTCAGGCCCTTGAAAGTTCAAACCCTGTGTTGGGTCCCGACCTCTGAAATATTTATACGCAGTGATGCACCTTCCAGATAACATCTCTAGGAATCTGCCGAGCGGCCAGTCTCCAATGGGCCCGGAGTTAATAAATGCTCGCCTTGTCTATAATTCAGCAAGAGAGCTTTTGCCGAGCCCCCAGACGCAGCTAAGAATAGGCAGGTTCATTCTCGTCTCTGAGAGCGCCAACATCAAAAATAAGTTTCCCGTTTCTCTCCTTCCTCCTCCAGACTATGCTTTAGAGACTCTCGGCCTTGGTGCCACTCTGGCACGTGCCCAAGAAATACCCTTGTTTGTTGGAATGGATTCAGCTCTTGGCTGCTTTCTTCCTTGTCCTATTCCTTGCCAGACTAGTTCAATCTTGGGTCATCCCTGTTTGGGTTTCTTGATTAACCCCAAGTCTCCCAGGGAAAGAGGGAGACAAGATGCTTTGTTGGAGGACCAACACCACAGGCCAAGCCAGTCTGAGCTTGTCTTCTCTCCCCACGCGGACTTTCTGGAACAACCTCTCCTCTTAGTACTTAGTACTTAGTATTTAGTACTAAGTACTTAGTACTTAGCCAGTGCTACGCTCTGCCTCAGTTGTGGAACTGGGTTTCCCTGCCTGCCCCCGAGTCTGGAGCCCGGGAGCCTCAGAACGTAGCAGACCAAAATTGAATCCCAGCTTTGACTCTCACCGGCTGTGTGACCAGGAGTAAATGAGGTAACCTTTCTGAGCCCCACGGTCCCTGCCTGTGACATGGGGGAATATGATGCCTGCAGATGGCTCATGCCCACTAGAATATGTCTGGAGAGGCGCAGGATCGCTGCTTGGGTTGGCGGCAGTCGGGTCTCCAGAACTTAGAGCAATGCCTGGGCTGTTGACGTTACTTGATAACTGTGTTCCGGATAACCCATCCTTACAACAATCCTGTGGCATAGGTTCTATAACTCTCCCATTTCGCAGATGTGGACACTGAGGTTCAGAATGGTTCAGTCTACTGTCCAAGGTCATAGGGCCTACATGGGACAGAGCCAAGACTAGAACACACACCCACCTGTTTCCAAAGGTAACATCAGCCACCCTACTGAGTGCCAGACATTGGACAGTCGAACAAATGCACACGCATATTTCACAGACCGTGGCTGGTCAGGAAGGCTGCTCCCTCTTCCTCTTGACCTCCCTGCCCCACTCTGCTTTCTGCCCCCCACCCACCATATCTCCCAAATGCTCCTTCACGTTGGAGAACAATATCATGAAGGAAAAAGAAAAACAACATCCCTTGGCTTGGCTTCTTCAGGTCCTATTGGTGATAGAAAACAGGACTTCAGACCCAAGGAAGCATGGAAATGGGGCACATTCATCTCCAGGACATCCCAAGGACTCGGCATTTTTGCCCAACACTTTAAACTCCTTTTTCTCAACCTTGACTTTACCATCACAGGTGAGTTGTGGCCACATGTCTACATAGTATGTATGATCTTTCTCAAATTGTGATCTGTAGACTAGCTGCTTGTTAGAATTCAGATCCCTGGGCCCTGCCCTCTACCTACTGAATCCCAATCTCCAAGGGGATGATGATGTGGGGGGCCCTAGAATGTGTATGTTCCACAACCTCCCCAAGATCCCCGTACTCTTTCCCTCTAGGACTAGATGTGGCCCCAATGGTTGGGATAATGCTTCTGACCCAAGGAAGTGTGGAAATGGGGCATATTCATGGCTTGAGATTCCTATCTTATACTCATCAACTCTCAGTTGAGGACCTTGAATTTGCCAGGCATTATTCTAGGGGCCATGTAATACAGCACTGGATAACAAGCAAACTCTACCCTCTAGCTGCTTACCTTCTACTGGAACTGGCAGAAGAAATGAAACCCATTTGCCACCTGCATCTCCCTGGGGCTGCCAGAGTAGGGGTCCGGTCTGAAATACCTCCTCCCCTGAGGCCAAACACTGCTATTTTATCTCTTGGGTGGGCCCATTACTCTCTGTTCACGCCCCATGTCTGAGTGTCTGAGCAGTTACTAAGCCCTACCATGCTTACGTCCTACCATATTTTGAGTCTGGTCACCTGCCTGATCATCACTGCACGGTCCAGAACACCGTGAATGCTCACTGGACACCTGCAACAGCCCCGCTCCCACCAGCCCTCACCCCATGATCCACACATTTTCCTTAGCACAAGGCACAGGAAAGTCGTGCTTAGTGCTTTCATGTGGGCAGCAGAGAACTCATACGAGGTAACCCAATGACATTGTTTCTGCAACCACGACTGAGACCTGTTTGTGCAAGCCCTGGAGTCAGATCACCAACACCCAGATGTTGGTTTTACCCGCTTTCTTGTGTATTCTCAACCTTGACCTGTCTGAGTCTCGGTTTCCCCATCTATTTCCAGATGGAAATAAAAGTTATAGTGACCTACGTATAGGCTTATTGCAAAGTTTAGATGCATAAATATATGTAAAAGGTTTAGAACTGTGTGAAGCATGGAGTAGTAAGCACTCTGGAAATGTTATCCATTATTGATTTGTTCATCTGGCAAAGTGTTGTGAGGGCAATTAAAAAACACGGAGTACCTTAAGTGCAGTTCGTAACACTCTTACGTCGGAACAGATAGAATTGTTATTTTCCCTGATCAGGCCAGTTAGCACTTTTTTTTTTTTTTAAGATTTTATTTATTTATGTGTTGGAGAAAGGTAGCATGAGGGAGAGAGAGAACACAGGCAGGGGGAGTGACCAGCTCTCTGCTGAGCAAGGAGACCCATGCAGGACTCCATCCCAGGACCTGAGCCAAAGGCAGATGCTTAACCAGACTGAGCCACCCATGCATCTCCACTTAGCATTTTTTTTTTTTTAATGAGCTACGCACAGAACATTTTGAGTCCTCTTGGGCACAAGGACTTGACTGCAGGGACGTGGCCTTCCGGATGCCTGCTCTGTCTATCTGTATACCCAAACCAATGCACGTGTCTGAAGTTCTCTCCCGATTAACCACAGGAAGGATGTAGCCCCATGCTCACCCACTGCAAGCCTGACAAAGCTTTAAGCTTCCTCTCTCTTCTCACGAGCGTCCCGATCCCTGACCATTCTCCATGCAGTGGGAGAAGGCCCCTAGCTGTTGATCTCCACCTGTGGCTGCTGGCCCAGATATCCGGACCCTTCATCCCCTCCCCCAGCAACCTTTCTCCCCCCTCTGACTATTCCTAAGTCCTCTGTCAGTGTCTGTTAGATTTTTCATTGAAGAAGAAGAAGAAGAAAAAAAAAAACCCTACTTCCTAAAATGTTCAAAAGTCTTTCCTCAGTTTGTTATTAAAGCAATTATGTAGCATAACACACCGAAATCGCAAAAGGTATTCTAATGGGAAACAAATGCTCCAGACAGGAGACCGACTGGACTCAGAATCTTTATTGAAAAATGAGGGGAAGGCGATTAGTGGGGGAAAGGCAGGGGAGGAAAGATTTTCCACCTGGCCTTGGACAGTACATCAAACGGCCATCAAAAGGATGCTATTTATAATCATTATTGCTCTGTCTTTGGAGCCCTGTTGGTCTGACCATTCCTCCTGCCTGTTCCTTCCTTCCCTGCCCGCTCCCCACTCCCCACCTTTGCAGGCAGGCTGGTTCCCATGGCTCCATCTTTTAGAGCTGGGTGACTAGGGACCACATCCTGGAGGAAGTTTTTGTGGTTGAGGTCCACGTGCCAGCCAGCCAGTTTCTCATGTGTCTCCCCGGGGTCCTAACATCTCTACAAACTCATTTCAATTTCCTAGATGTAACTGCCAACGCCAAAACTCAACACCTAGAAGAGAAGCTGGAGTGTTCTGGGGATGTGGGCCAAAGGAGAGTGAATGACATGGTGGGGGAAAAAAGCCAAGGGGAAGATACATTGATTGCACAAACATGTATCAGGCCCCCGTGATGCTTCTGACGCTATGCTGGGCACTGGGAAAATACGGGTGACAATAAAAGTGCCACAGAGCTCTCTTTGAGGGTTGACATTAATGTAGAAAGTAGATTTAAGCTCACTGCTGCTTGGCCCTTGCTGCCTGGAACCACGACTTGGGAAGATCCTGAATTCAGAAGAAAACAAGCCCATGATGGATTATGGATGCATGCTATAGACACAGCAGGGAGGAATGGCAGCACTGTGCATATTTGATGAAACTATCTAGCGCTGTGCTTCTTCAGCTCGAACGTGCACACCAGTAATTGAGATCTTGTTAAACTGCAGATTTGGAGTCAGTAGACCTGGGGCAAGACCTGAGAGTCTGCATTTGCAACCTCCTCCCAGGTGACGTGCATGCTTCTGGTCCACAAACCACAGTTGGGAGGACGGATGTCTTGTGGAACCTACCCATGAAACTACCCCATTCCAGATGGGTCCTTCTCATGGTCAAATAGCTTTGTCTAAATCACTGAACTGGGGAACAAGAGATTCCAGGGTAGATTCTGAAAGAGCCTTTCAGCATCTGCTCTCTGAGAGTCCCCAGCAGCGCACCAGCCAGCTCAGAACTTGAACAAGCAGCTTCCTTTGGTTGACTGAGAACAAACGAAGGCTCCCAGAGGGCCGTAGTCTCAGCTCAGATCCCCAACCAGAAGTTTAGATGTTTTTCCAAACCAATTCCAAAGCTTCCATGTGTCTCTGGGGGCCTCCTGGGCACTCCAGCTAAAGCCCCAGAAGGTCACATTCCTGGGTGAGCCTTTGGGCAACACCAGCTCCCCCTTGGCTGAAAAGATGAGTACTTCAAAGGTCTTCTTTCTTGTGGTATTTTAGTACCTCTGACCTTGGCCAAGAACCACTAGCCCAGAGGCGTATGAAAGTGAAAAAGGAAAGGGGAAACGTCGTTCATCGACTTCCCCACTCCCAGACAAGCAAACTTTGCCAAAGCTTTTTGCTTGGACTAAGTGCGAGTTGAAAGAAGATCCAGTGGGACCTTACAGGGTCAGTTACCTCTCAACTTAATTCCGCACCTGAACTGTATTTTTCTCAGAGGAGCAGAAGGCACCCACCAGGTAGATGATGTGGTGTTTTATTTTATTTTGAAAGATTTATTTATTTACTTGAGAGAAAGAAAGAGTGCACATGAGTTGGAGGAGGGGCAAAGGGAGAGGGAGGATCTCAAGCAGACTCCCCCCTGAGTGTAGCGCTGACACAGGGCTCCATCCCACAACCCCAAGGTCATGACCAGAGCTGAAATCAAGAGTCAGACATTCAAACAATCGAGCCACCTGGGTGCCCCTGATGTGGTATTTTAAGTATCACAGTTGCTCAAAGAAATCTTTTAGCCACGCAGTGAGAGGAGTGACTCAATGTACAGAAAAACTGTCCTTGGTGACCAGCTGCTCCTCCCCTGAGCATGGATGGATAGAGAAGAGGTAAAAGCAGAGGAGTTTGAAATCCAACTCTTGGGGTTGAGATCCTGGCTTCATCGCTTACCTGCTATTATCTCATACTCTTTCCTGCTCACGTGCTGTGGCCTGGCTACAGTGACCAGTTCTCTGTTCCTCTAAGCTCATTCCTACCCCAGTGCCTTTGCCCCTGCTATGCCGGCTTAGAAGCATCCTCCATAAATCTTCATGTGGTTGCTTCCCTCTCATCATTTGAATTAAAGCTCCTATATCACCTCTTCAGAGAGACCTTAACTGATCATACTGGCTAAAGGAGCCCTCACCCCATTCTGGCCACCCTTTAGCAATTGCCCCAATTCATTTGTTTCATAGCACTCATCTTGATCTGAAGTGGAATTGTAGCTTTTCATTTGTTTATATGCTAATTGTCCATATTTCCTCTAGAATAGGAGCTCTGTGAGTTGACGAATTTGTCTTCTGTTCACTGATGTATTTCCATATGCTTCAAAGAGTTCCTGGCACATAGAATGCATTCAGTATGTCTTTATCATTACTATTGCATAAACGATCTCTCAGCCATAGTGACTGGCTCAGGGTCAATACTGTGATCCAGACTGGGCCCATGACAGTTCAGGGCTGTGAAGAGAAACATTTTCGGCTCTTGAGTTAATGGAAAGGAATGCTACTTTCCACTGGAAGGATGTGGGTGTTGACTGGCAGAAGTAATCTTGCCTAGCGGGTGGAGAATGCCGGTCCAAGGGATGGCTTAAGCCCCGACCACAAAGTGTGAGCCATGCTTGAAACGGGGAGTGTCTATCTTTGGCCTTTTCAGTTACAGGGACAAGACATCCCCTACTTCCTCCCTTCTCCTATCCCACAACTAAAGCTTAAACTCAGCTTGGTCTCTGTCATGCAAAATTGACAGAATCTTGGGCAATACCTGCTGGGCTGGGGTAAGATGGGGGTTAAGTACCCGTTCTACCACTCCCTAGCTATGGGGCATTGTCATAGGTCAAGTGATGCCACCACCAACCCCCGCCAAAAAAAATCTGAAAATGTGACACACTTGTTAAAAAATCTTCCCAGATGTAATTAAGTCAGGATCTTCCAATAAGATCATCCTGGATTATCTGGGTGGGACTTAAATCCAATGACAAGAACCCAATAAAAGATGGGCGGGGGTGGTCTGAGACAGATCGAGGAGAAGACCATGCGAGTCAGTAGCACCGAAGGAAGGGATGCTGTTACAAGCCATGCAATGCCCAGAACCCTCAGATTCAGGTAGAGGCAAGGAACAGATTCTCCCCTAGAGCCTTCCGAGGATGTGTGACCCTGCCGACTCATCCATTTTGGCCCAGTGATACTGATCTCAGACTTCTGGCCTCCAAAAACCGCGAGCAAACACATTGCTGCTGCTTGAAGCCATCAAGTTGGTGATGAGTTGTTCCAGAAGCCACAGGAAACTACTAGAGACCTCCTAACCCTTTTTTAGTCTCAGTTCCCTTTTTAGGAAAATAGTAATTCCTGCTCCGTTCCTATCAAAGAAGGGATCAAGTGACGCCAAATTAGCCTGGACCCAAATCCCGGCTCTGTCACCCACTGGCTGTGTGTGTGATCTCAGGCAGCCCTGGTTTCCCGCGAGCCACAGTGACTTCATTTGTGAAACGAGAGCATTTGCTCTCTCCGTACATCTGTTAAAGGATTAAATGAAGTAGCACATCTGAGGTTCTTTGTGGCGTGCCTGGTGCACAGTTAATGCTCACCGAATGACAATTTTAGATGAAAGCATGCTTCTATTTGCTTGCAGTGATGTTGCCCCCTTAGGGGGTTCACTGTCAAAGAAACCTTGCATTATTATTTCAGGAAACTTCACAAAATGCCAATGAACAGTACCATTGTCATTGTCAGATCCGTGACTTTTGAAGGTCACGATTAGTTACCGGGATGGCTGAATAGGAATTATTTGGAGAGATGGTTAAAGGCACAGATGACTGGATTCTGCCAAACACTCCCTAACTGAGATTCAGGCAGCAGGGCCAGGAACGCAGGTTTCAAAGAAGCCACACTACATGTAGGAGCCACTCTTCTAGATCGATATTTGTATGATTATTACTTTGGAAACCGTTGCTGAAAAGTGCCAGATACGTGCTACCCGGTGCGCCCTTCTGAGAGTCCACGCCTGGATCTCCTCCTCACTCGGGCGTCCACAGCCAAGGGCACTGGAGGGGTCACCCGGAGACAGCCTCTCCCTGAGGGTGCGTCCCACCGGGACCATTTTCAGGAAGTCAGTGAGAGTTTTCTTCAACTCCCACAAACCCTGTGATGTGGTGTTCCCTGTCGGGCGAGGCCGAGGGAACACATGCGAGGAATCAACAGCATAAAAAGCAATGGAATCCATAAATCTCAGTCGTGTTGTCTGCTTCCTTAATTCCAGTTGCAGAAAACCAGCCAGGACCTGAAATCACAGCCAGACCTGCAAGCCGCCCCATCTGCCTTCGAAGGCCATTTGCTGGAAGAGGAGGTTCATGTTTGGAAAAGCTTTGTGTCTCTCTGTTATTTATCATCTTCTTAACCTTTTGTGGATGTTGTTTTTTTTTTTTAAGATTTTATTTATTTATTTGACAGACAGATTATAAGTAGGCAGAGAGGCAGGCAGAGAGAGAGGGGGAAGCAGAGAGCCTGATACGGGGCTCGATCCCAGGACCCTGAAATCATGACCTGAGCTGAAGGCAGAGGCTCAACCCACTGAGCCACCCAGGTGCCCCGTGTGGATGTTGTTTTTTAATGGAAGAAGCAAAAACCTGAGAAGGTAAAAGACAGTGTCTAACATTTTTGCCTATGACCTTGAGAACCACAGGTCATGGGTGATGCTGAGCATAGTGGGGGAGACCCCAGGTGTTTCTCCAAGTCACACTGTTTGGGAGGGAGGCTGCCCCTGGATTCAGATTCTGCCTCTGTGTCATCGACGTTGTTTTCCTGGTTCACTCAGAGCCAAATTAAGAAGAGAATAAGAGGGGCGCCTGGGTGGCTCAGTGGGTTAAAGCCTCTGCCTTCGGCTCAGGTCATGATCTCAGGGTCCTGGGATCGAGCCCCACATCGGGCTCTCTGCTCGGCGGGGAGCCTGCTTCCCCCTCTCTCTCTGCCTGCCTCTCTGCCTACTTGTGATCTCTGTCTGTCAAATAAATAAAATCTTAAAAAAAAAAAAGAAGAGAATAAGATATTTCTGGCATTCACATCTTTAACTGAGAAAGAACAACTGAAAGAAACTGAAAGAACACTGACCAGCATCCCCACCTCCTCTCAGAGACAATAGAAAGTTTCCATTCTCTTAGCCCCATGTCACTCATTTTCAGGCCAGATCTCTGGAAAGTTTTGAGTTTGTGAAAACTGTTCAACTGTGCTCCAGGCACTGGGCCTCAAAAGGGGCCAGTTGGGGCTGATTCAAGCCCCAGGCTCAGGATTGGATTCAGTTCATGGGCTCTGGCACCTACCCACTAACTTTGAATCCTTCCTGGATCACCGCCCCTCTGTTTCTCCATCTGTACAATGGGCACAACAGCAAGCCCTCCGACTTTGCACTGTTGTGAGAACTGGTAAGTCAGCCCAGAAAAGCATTTGAAATGGAGTAGCCTAGCATGTAATCAGTTCTCGTTAGCTAGCAGTATCCTCTTGTGAAGCTAAAATGGGGCTAAATCTGTCTGATTCAGAGGTGTGGAGGAGTTAGCGCATGTGTTGTGCATGAAACAGTGCCTGGGCCAGAGCACAGGTGCTCGGTCAAAGTCAGGTGTCCATTTTCCCGTGGGTGTGGAGAAGTTTCACTTGCAACTTTTTTTTTTTTTTTTTTTGCACGGAACTGTGGGCATCGCTGGGCTCCTGGCTTGTAGAAGGACTCTCTGCCCCTAGACAGAGAGACACTTTGCTCAGTTATCAGTGCTCCAGGGCAGCCGTGTGGCAGTGATGGCAGGAGAAGCGCATGACAGAACGGAATTTGCCAGAGCCTTAGGCCACACTCTCCATGCCAGGCGCTGTCCTCACAGGCTGCAGGGACACAAGATTTCCTGTCACACAGCCAGGCTGCAATTCTCCCTGGGCAGAAGGTCCGTCAGCACTCTGTACTTGTTCTCTCCTAACAGGCTGTCCTCGGCCTCCTCGAGTGATGATTTAATACCTCAAGCCTCTAAGACCAAGGCCGCAGATGGCAGGGGGATCAGGCATGGGACAAGGCAGGGCCACGTTTTATGTGAACAAGAACATTTTAAGAGTTCCCTTGGCTTTTTTAGGAGCCTGGTGCCAACGGCTGGCTGGGAAATAGAAGCTTCCGAACATTGCCAGGGCAGCAGCTAGGTGTAACGCTGCAAATGATTCTCCCTGCTTATCCACGGGAACACAGCCGTGAATAAAACCGGGAAACCACCCTGCCCTCTTGGAGTTGGAGAGGAGGATCAGGAAAAAGATAAAATGATGTTCGTCAGCCCTCTCGGTCCGGGCCTTTCTCTAATGGCAGGCATGGAGCAAAGGGTCTGTCAATGGGAATGGTTGTTTCAGTTGTGCACTGCACAAGCCCAGGAGGTGGCAAATTACTCTGAAAACTGTCAGGGCCCCTGCCTAGAGTCATTCATTGCCCAACCTGTTGGACCAGAACCTGCAGCCCCCAGGAATGGGGAAGGTGACATACTTACATGGAAACCAAATGTGTCAAGTGGAAAAAGAACACATACGAGAAAGCTGTTACTACCAGGTCCTAATCCCCTTCTGCCTAGGTTGGTCTGAATATCTAACACCTACAAGAACAGCAGCCATCACTACTGGGAAGTGACAATGTGTCATACTTAGCATTAGTTTAAAATATGTTACCCCTTGGGGCGCCTGGGTGGCTCAGTGGGTTAAAGCCTCTGCCTTCGGCTCAGGTCATGATCCCAGGGTCCTGGGATCGAGCCCCGCATCGGGCTGTCTGCTCAGCAGGAAGCCTGCTTCCCTTCCTCTCTCTCTGCCTGCCTCTGATCTCGGTCTGTCAAATAAATAAATACATAAATCTAAAAAAAAAGAGGATTCAATGAAAAATTTAAATATAAAAATAAATAAATAAAATACGTTACCTCATCCAAGGTCACCGCATGAGGTTGGGACATGCCAGAGACTATAACAAATACATCCCTTCGTCTCAGTGGCCCCACACAATGCGCATTTGTTTCTCCATCCAGATTATGGCTCTGCCCTGGTGTGGGGCCTCACCGCACCCTGGGTCCATCCACCAGAAAGGGAAAGTGAGAACACCAGGATGCACAGACACTTGCTATCCTAAGAGCCTCAATCTGGAAATGAGCATCTAGTGCTGCTCACATTCCATTGGCTGGGCCCAAGTCACATGATACGTCTTACTACAAGGGAAGCTGGGAAATGTAGTCTGGCCCTGTGCCTGGTTAGCCAAGGAGAGCATGCATTGCAGGCTCTGCCTCAGCTGGTTTCCTTATTCCGGTTGTGCAGGCTGGAAGGAGAGGTTCAGAGATGTGCAGTGACTTGCCCAAGGTCACACAGATAGCAGGAATTGGCAGTAAGGTTCACAGGATCAAGCGACCAAGAAGACTTTTATTAAATAAGGATGTGAAATATTGAATACTGAAATTGAGAAAAGTGGTTTTCCGTTCATGTCCTTGGGTCTTCCTGTTAACTCTTCATGGAGCACTATTTCCTGCCTTACTTCCTCCCTCCCAGTTTCTCTTTCTTTCTCTCTGGGATTCTCCTCATTTTCATATCGATTTCCTCTTTGAAGCCAAAAGCCTCCTCTGATACATGAAACAAATCCTTTTGCATTTACCTCATCCCTCCAATTTTTTAAAGGTTGAGGGGGGTCTACATTTCGCTCATCCCTAGGTCTTTGTAACATTTGGCAGGTACCTGACACCCCACGGAGGCTCAGAGACTTTCCTCCGTGTGAGATCAAAGCAAGCAGAAAACTTTGATGAGCACATCTTCCTTATCTATATTTTTCCAAAAATGATGCTAAATCCTAATATTTCTAAAAAGAAAATATATATTCCTAGGCCTCTGTATGCTTTAGAATTAAGTTGAGCTGTGAGTAACAGAATCCAAAACTCACAGCTACTTATACTAAGTAGAAATGTATTTTTCCTTCACATTCAAATCTGGAAGTAAGGAGCCCAGAGCTAATACGAATCTTCTGCATCTCAGTGTCCTGAGAGGCTTAGGCTCCTTCCAGATTTTTCCTCTGCCTTCCCTGGCAGGTGGCCTGTGTTTGCATAATCCAAGTCAGCTGCCGGGATGGCCATTATTTTATTCACCTTCCAGCCAGCAAGAAGGTGAAAGGAGACAAGCAAACCTCTGGGCTTTGGGGGAAAGTTCCTTAACCTATTGGCCAAAACTTAAGACTTGTGGCCAGACTCATGGCGAGAGAGACCATAGTGTTTATTCTTGGTGAATGAGGCTATGAGGAAAATGGTGTAGGTGTATGCTTGGGGAGGAGGGAGCTGCCGGGAGGTGCTGATGGGAATAACGGAGATGAGAAGGCATGTGGAAGGGAGGCAGCCGCCTCCAAGACCTGCCAAGCTGGCCTTATCAGTGATGCCACCCTGTTGTTCTAGGTATCTTTCTCGGACTCTTGGGGCAGGAGCTTCACTCCTTCTCCTTGCCCCTTACCTTCAATTAACTCCTCTGTACCACTCACCTGAACTCTACGTGTGAATTTCTCATCCAAATAATCTAATGGCCAGGCCTTTTCATTGGGTAATTTTACTAGATTATGGTGCTACCCCACCTACATGAGCCCCCTTTTGTACCTCCACGTCTCCATGTGATAAGACTATCATAGTAAGAAGAAGAGGGTCAGCTTCTATGGGGTGGCCTTAGCTAGATCTCTTCTTTTTTCTTTTACTTTTCTTTAAAATTTGACCTATAGAAATCACAAGTAGGCAGAGAGGCAGGCAGAGAGAGGGGGGGAAGCAGGCTCCCTGTTGAGCAGAGAGCCCGATGTGGGGCTTGATTCCAGGACCCTGAGATCATGACCTGAGCCCGAAGGCAGAGGCCCAACGCATTAAGACACCCAGGCGCCCCTACTTTTTTTTTTAATTCATGCTCTGATTCTCCCCTTATTCAAGAGGAGGAAGCAAGTCTGGTGGGAACTTGTCATTAGGATATGGGATCAGGAAGCTCATTTACATCCAAAGCCCCAGTCAAGCTCTACCGACAAGTTCAGCGTTTGGTGTCCTTGAGTGCTGGCTGGGTTATTAATTCCTACTGTGTAGTAATAAAGCAGCACACTTCTTCCTTGCTGTGTGATCAGCCTCCTCTGGAAGGAACCTTTCTGGGAGGAGAGGTGAATGTCAATGCATTGTGGTCTCTGGCTTGGTACCATTCGCCTCTGGTGGCTACTTCACTGTCACCTTTACTAAGCACCCATAATATGAAAGTACTTCATAGCACTGCTCTCAGGCACTCATCACAAAACCCCATGCATTATTTCTTAGCTCCATTTTACAGATGAGGAAGCCGAGATACAGAAAGGTGGACCCCCTTTGCCCAAGCTCATGACTTTGGAAGAGGCAGAAATTTCAAAGCTAGCCTCCTGATTCCAGCCACTCATTTTACCTCCTGGTTATATCTTATCCCTTTTACTCTCCTTTCCCCTTGTTTCATCTTCTTGGTGCCTTTATATATTTTCTAGTTCATTTAATCTTACCTAATTGTTCTTTTTTTTTTAAATAATCCCATTAAATTCTTACCAGAACAATAAGCAAGTTAATAGTCTCATTTAACTGCCTGTGGATTTTCATTTCTTCCTCCACTGGACATCAAGTTCTTTGAATTCCGTGACTGGATCTCCATTTCTGTAACCTCAGAATGTTCTTCCCTTGACACATTGCCAGTCTTCAATCCATGTAGAAGGAGAGAACACAGTCGCATCTCCTCCCTCTCCAGAGCTATCCAGCAAATCGGAATTCTGTTCCCTGGTGGAACAGTCACTGGCCTCTTGAGCAATCTCTGTTTGGACAAGGATGAGTTTTCTTTGATCTGTCTGGGTGATCTTGGGGGACTAATGAAGCCAAGCTGGGCCAGCAGATTTGGTCAGCATCTGGGCCTATGGTCCCATGTGGTATTTGGAACATGATTCCAAAGGAGCTGTGTCTGCCATCCCTGAGCCCATCATTTCACAATGGCAGATGAGCTTTCAGAATATCACAAGCCCTGACATCTTACCATCACTCATGTGGGACGGTCTCAAGTCACTGTCTCTCCTTGTGTTTGGTCTGGGTAGAGCAAAATAACTTACCTTTATTGAATATTGTCCAACAAGTCTTTTAAGCATGAATCAATTTGGGATGCCTGGGACTCAATCAGTGACGCATCTGCCTTCGGCTCAGGTCATGATCTCAGGGTCCTGGGATTGAGCCCCCCATTGGGCTCCCTGTTCAGCAAAGAGTCTGTTTCTTCCTCTGCCTGTGCCTCTCCCCACGGTTGTGCTCTCACTCTCTGTCTCTCTCTTAAACAAATAAATAAAATCTTTTTAAAAATTGTATTAATTCATTTGACCTTCACAATAACCTCTTGAGCTAGAAACTAATATTATCTGCATTTCTACGGATGAGAAAACTCAGACACTTAACTGGGGTGGTTAGCTTTCTCAGAGTCACACTGTGGTAGTATGGGGCTTCGAATCCAGATATTCTGACCTCTACCATTCCACTATATGAAGACAACCCAAACATGGTAGAGATAGAGAGCAATCCCCCCCGTCCCCCCCCCCCCCCCCCTTAGTGGGCTTCCTGGAACTATGGCCTTGACCACATGGAAGGCACCAATCACCAAGTCCATGGGCTTCCTTGGCCAGTCTTGTGCTACTCTGAAACAATACAAGGTGAGAAGCTGGTGGCCCACTGTAGTGTTATGAGTTAGGCTCACTTGGGTCCTATTTCTGAAACTATTTCTCGGTGGGGCAGCATCTTTCAAGCTATCTGTCCCCCTCCTAAGGCCAACTGAGTCATCCCCCCACAGGGAGGGATGCTGAGAAGCCATATTACATAATACGAGTCCATCCACCCCGAGTCCCTGGGGTTTGATCAGAGTTCAACACTTGACTCCAGCTAAGCCAACAGAATTTCTTGCCTAGGAGTCTGGACTTGAGGTTGAGAGAGACACTTGCTCTATTTCAGTGCCTTAATCTCTATGTAAGAGTTTGCTGATGTCATCTTTGATCACTGTATTGTGAGGGAAAGAGCCATTCAACTAAAGGGCAGAGAACAGGAAAAATGTAGGTCACGTTTTTCTAGCTCCTCATTCCTACCCCTTCCTCAAACCCACCTGCATCGTTGCCTTTAGGTTGTGATGTAGAACTTTACTCTTTCCATAAGATATCTTCTGGATTCCATTCGTTTCAACCCAAACATACACACTCTGTTCCCTCCACTTGGAACATCATGTCACTCGCTTTCTGTGCAGGTGGCTCTTCCTTTAACTCATCTTCTAAAATGTTGTCTTTAACTTATCATGTACACGGTGTCCTTGGCACACCAAAGAGCGGGCTAAATGAACGAATAAAGGAAAAGACATCTGATGGCTCCCTAGCATCACTTTGAGAAAACTCATTCTTGTCTCTGAGCCTCACTTTCCCCAACTGTGAAATGAAGACTAGAGGGCAAGGGGGCCATGAAAGCAGGTAAAAGGGGCAAAGTGCCTGGCACAGAGGAGGCGTTCCGTGTGAGGTGGCTGCTCTGGGTGGTGGCATCGCTTGAGCATCTCCAACGATAGGCATTGGATTTCTGCCTCAAATCATGTCTGCTTTCTGGATTTTGACTCAAACCCCTGGCAGGGTGAGACTGTGGGAAAGAAGTAATCTGAAATTAGATTTGCCACTATGATTCCCAAATCAGAATCTATTTTCATTGACTGTGTCTCTACACCCTGAGTAGTGCAGCTGTGCAGGAGATTAAACAAAGGAGGACAGATCTGTCTCCTAAAGAAGGGAGAATTTCCTGTGCTGATCATCAAGATATTTGCTTTCCCACCATTTGTCTGGGTTGGATCCCAGATGCCCCCTCTCACTGGCCTCCTCCCTTGCAATAACCAGAGATAATATTAAGCATCGACTCATGGAATTGAGAAGAGAGATGGAAATGCATGAATGTCAAGATCTGCAGGGCACATCAAAAATAAATATAATTCCTCCGTCCCCACTCCCCACTGCACATGCCATGGATGCCCAGCATTTATTTGTCAGCTGTGCTGGCAGGTCTGGGAGGAGAGACCATGGAAGAAATCACTGGGGTAAGGTGATGGGGATGGGAGGAGTTGAGGGTCCATCGCCCAAAAACTAACAAGTAAGCAAAGCCTGTCTCTTGAATATCCCCTGTGAAGGCTTCATCCCTGTTTCCTGACAATCTTAATGCAACAGTGTACATTCAACAAGTTTCTATGGTTTGTGAAAGACCAATACCAAGTGTCCCATTAAAATAATGGAGACTTTGGGGCACCTGGGTGGCTCAGTGGGTTAAAGCCTTTGCCTTTGGCTCAGGTCATGATCCCAGGGTCCTGGGATCGAGCCCCGCATTGGGCTCTCTGCTCAGCGGGAAGACTGCTTCTCTTCCTCTCTCTCTCTCTCTCTCTGCCTGCCTCTCTGACTACTTATGATCTCTGTCTGTTAAAATGAATAAAAGAAAATCTTTAAAAAAATAATGGAGACTTTGAGGCCATTTGCAAGGAGAATGAAGTGGGGGGCTTAGCTTTAGATGAACCACATTGTGTAGGTCACCAATATGTCAGATGTCAGTGGAAGCAAGCAGTAAAACAGAGCACAAACTAGGACCATGTACATAATCTTTTTTTTTTTTTTCTGGAATCAGGTGGCTCTTCCCATATGTGATGGGAGCTAAATCTTAAAACAGTGTGGTGGGCAAGACACCGGACTAGAGTTAACTAGTAGCATGTTATATAACTTGGGGAAAGTAACATGTACTTGGGACTCAGTTTAGCCATCTGGAAAAGGAGTTAACATCACTGTTGGTTGGAAAATGCATCTTTGGCTCACAGGTCAGAACTCTTGACTGACCCACCCAAAGCAGATGGCATTAATCCATCCTGTTATTCTTTCCTGTTGATCCCAGATAGGGTCTCAAGGTCCATCTAAAACCATTCCCCTCAGGGAACTCATTCAGGAAGCCATCACCAGTAGATGAAAGATAAACTCTAAGAAGAAGTTTCTCCATCATTCCTACACGAGGAGATTTTAAAGATCTCCATACTGGGTAAGTACTATATTCATGTTGAGCAATTGTACACATGGCCATCACACTAAGTAAGTTTGTAGAGTTAATTTTTACTCTCTTGCCTTCAGCCAAACTCTAAGCTATCTTTAAAAGAATATCATAAGGGGTTAACACTTCCAGATAATAAACTAAACTCAACTTTGTTTTCTTTTTTTAATGGGTTGAATCCTTCATCCCATAAAACCTTCACAAAAATATGGAAGAACAAACTGGGGATGACCTCCAAGTGATTCAGAGGACAGTTCTGAATTATCAGTAAAATCTGCCCTAGAACCATAAGACAAGGAGGCTTCATGGGACTCATGTGTGAGGTTTCTCCACAGACCAAAGCTCAGTCGTCCCCACTGGGTAATGACTCATTTTTCTCTCAGATTATGCCCGATGAAAAAACATTTATCTGCCTCTCAGGAGCCCTTGGAAGGAACATGTGAAATTGTGGCTGGGTCTGAGAGGTTTTTACACAACACCATAGGAACAGTAAGTTCCTCCTGAAGCTGGGTCATCAGCTGAGGCGCTTCCCCAAAGCACTTGCACTTTGGACAAAGAGAAACTGGTCCCGTGTGGAAAAATTATGGGCCACACATTCGTGTGTTGATGCTAGTGCACCTGACTTTGCCTGGCCTCGGGGGGTATCAAAATACACATATGAGGTTTTTTTTTTTTTTTTCTCTACCAACCCCAGTATTAAAGGTAAGGAAACTAGAATTCCATAGAAGGAAGCTGTCTGGCACTCTTCCTTGGGAACACAGGTCATGAAACTCATAGTGGCCCATCCTCCAAGTTCCCATGGTGTAGAATCTTCTCTAGTTTGGACAAATGCCCTGCAACGTAGGGGTTTCAGAATAAGGCTCAAGATAGCAACAAAAACAGGGTTTGGGTTGGAGTGGGGGAAACGATTTTGAATTCTGCTTGCTTTCACTTTTGTTTGATGTACACATACATCTCCGAGTGATGCCACCGGAGATATTGCACACCCAGCACTTAGCACAGCGCCTGGCAGGTAGAAGGGACTCTGTAATGGAAGGTACTCAGCATATCATTACAACAGCATCGTAACAGGCTCCCTGCCACTAACTTTATCTTCTCCAGTTCTCTCTCCCTGTCTCAAGAGTGATGATGACAGTGAAGATGACAACGATGATGATCAACATCAGTAGCAATGGTTTTCCCATTACCAAGTGCCCACTGCATGCCCAGTAATGTTTGTCTACATCACCTCACTCAATCCTTTTAGTGGTTATAAATACTGCTATGCCAATTTTAAAGTTATGGGAAATGAGGCTCAGAGAGATTAACTTGCTAAAATCTTCACAGCTAGCCACTGTTAAGAGCCAGGATTTGAGCCCTATCCCCTTCTTTTAGTCACTCACTTGGCTATACTATCTTGCATTCACTCACCTTATTATGATTTATTGGGGACTTGCTGCTATAGTCTAGGTGCATCATTTCTGATTCTGGGGACACAGCAAGGGATGAATGAGACGAAGAAGGTCCTACTCTAAGGCAACTTACACTTTCGTCAAGGAAAACAGACAGTGAAGAAGAAAAAAGTGAACTAGATAGCAGTAAGGCCTCTGGAATAAAGACAAGGGTGAGATATAATACAGGGTGATGGAAGGAGGAAGGACAATTGAGTTGGGTGCCAAGGAAGGCCCCTCTGAGGAGGATACATTGAGATCTGAACACAGGAAATTGTTCTCATGTAAGGGTCTCAGAGCAAATCATACCAGATGTGTGCAAAGGCCCTGAGGCAGAAATGACCTTGGCATGTTTAGGGAAAATCAAGGCAACCAGAGTGGCTGGAGATGAAGGAAGTGGTTATTCCAGCAATAGATGAAATTGAAGAGGTAAGCGGAGGTTAGTTCCCTAGACTAGCCCCAGCATTTGACACAGCTCTTGGGACACATGAGAAGTCAGTAACTGGGTAACAGCTCTTTTTCATTAAACTGGCTCCTGACCAGATTTTCATTCTCTTTACTGCAAGGAATGCTTTCCCCTATTTCTTCTTATTCAAAAAGCAGTTTGGGCTGGGAAAATTCAACAGTCATGGTTAAGCAGAGGACTGGAAAGAACTTTCCAAGCAGGGCGCAGCTGAACTCTTTCACACAGCAAACATTTCTTGAATGCCCACTTGGTTTCTGCTTGGTCACCACAGCTCCCATTGGGATGGTAAAGTTGGTCTTATTTCTCCTCAGAGTTGAAGAAGCAGAGTCCTCTCCATGGGTTACCCTGGGCTCAGGCAAGAAGATCAAAAAGCTTCACATGGAAAATAAACAAACATGAGTCAGAAACTCCCAGAGTCACTGGGTTAGTAGTTGAGGAGGTCAGTTTAAGAGTCTCCCAGACCTTAGTTGGAATCCCGCGTCTTCCACTTTCTGGCTAAATTATCTTAAGCCAGCCACTCTGTCTTCCTCAGCCTCAGTTTCTTCATCTGTATGGTGGGGATCATAATAATACTTTACTCATGAGAGTATACCAGCCCTTGGGCTTAGTTCATGTGTGGTCTACTCTGCCTAAGCCTGGCATAGAGTGGATGTCTCTAAGATGGGAAATATTATTGTTATTCGTTGTTACTATTATGCAGAAAATCTTTCCTCATAAAGGAATCTGGAGTAACTATTTGTTCTGCAAAGAGTACCAGAGTGTGATTTGAAAGAACAATGCCCTAGAAGCCAGGAATCCCAGCTTTGCTTGCTGCCCTATCTTAGGTAAGTCATTTCTCCTATCGGAGCTCTGGGGTACCACGCTTTGCCTTTCGGATCTTTCGAGACCTCTTAGACCTAGAGCAGAACATCAAAGCAAGCAGAGGTTGTGTTTGCTAAACCTACAGTGCTTTCCCGGCAGAGCAAAGCTCCCTGCTACAAACCTCACACCTCGATCCTGGGTATATCAGCATATGTGCAACCTCCACTTGGGGGTGACTATGTCAAAACAAGCTTTTTCCTCTGCCCTACCGGGTCAGCCTCACTTCTGAAAATCAAGCAGCTGACCAAGTCCGGGTCCAAGCTACGTGGGAGTCAGAGCCCCGAACAAAGTACGTGCTCACATTCCATGATGATTATGTCCAGTGATGAATGAACCGGCTTCTCGCCAGGGAGGAAGTTTCTACAGGTTGGGGTGACCTTCTCAGCAATGTGTTTATTTGACAGCCCGAGGCAACAAATTCACAGAGAGGAAGGGAAAAGAGGAGCAAGGGAAGGGAAAGAAAGGTTCTTGAAGCACAAGGGTATCCTCTCGAGTCCCCCAAAACTGGCTAAAACCATAACAACAGGAGATCCTATATGTGTGTTGAGGAAAAAAAAGAAGAAGAAGAAGACGATCAGAATGTAAGGTCCAAAAGAGGAATCGAAGCCAAGAAACTCCTACTTTGTCCATCTTAGCACTTAGGTGTATTAATTGCCATTGAATCCACTCAACACATAATAAATAGTTGAGAATGATTTGTGAAATGAGTGAATGACAGGAAGTCATCCTTGTTGGCTGGAGCTCCTAGGGAAGGTGTTACAGGTTAGATGGGTTGTGGGTGATGGGTAAGATCTGAATTGCTGGGAAAGGGAAGTATTTCAGGAAGGACGTCCGCGTGAGCAAAGGTCCTCATGAGAGATAGAGCTAGCAAGTGTTGGAGGATGTATTAGTCAGATGGGGTAGGCTAAGCTCCTGCAGTCAATTTCCCTGGAATGTCAGCAGCTTGATGTGATAAAGGTTGATTTCTCACTCGTGTTGGATGCCCAGTGCAAGCGAGCTGTGGACTCTGCTACACACAGTACTCCAGGACCCAGACTGATGTCAGCAGGGACATCTGTTTCTTGCATTGTCCACAGCGTGAGTTCTCTAAGGTCCCCAAAGTAGGGGAACAGATCTCATGGAGAGCTCACACCTGCCCTTTGGAGCTTTGACATGGTGGGGACATGGGGCTCCTCTGTGCACATCTCACTGGAAAGAACTAGAGACCCAGCTTCATCTGATTAAGGGGGCTGGGAAATATAATGAGCTCACGGGTGTCTGTGAGCCATAACTGGTTCTGCCTCGTGGTTGGAACAGCTTACTGAAGTGGCCAGCACATTCTAAGGGAGGTAGAAAAGAGTTGAGTATCTGTAGCTTTGCTATGGCCAGTGTGTATCCTGGAAGTCTCTCCAATCACATAGGAAAGCTCTTTCTGCAGTGTTCTGCAATTTGTCAAGACACTAGGAAAAGATGTCTCCATTTTTTTTTTTTTTAACCTCACAATGCCAGAGGTATTGGAAAACAACACCACCATTTTGTCTCTGGGACTCTTCTCAACAATATAGGAATGAATTCAGGAGCCTGCAGAAAGCAATTCTTGAGAAGAGCAGATATTTTAAACTTACTTAGGACTGAGTCCAAGTCCTAGTGCCACCATATTTATCAAGGTCCTTAATCTTCATTTCTGCATTCATTCCTTCAGTTAATAACTACTGAGTATCTACTATACACTGGCCCATTAGGTGGGGAGGATTTAAAGGGAATACATTGGTATGATTCCTGTCATCAGTTAGCCTTCAGACTACTGGATAAAGCTTGATTTAAATGGGCTGACAATAAAACAAGAAAGACAGATGTCAAAGTTTAGGGGAAAATTCCTGGTCCTCATAGTTGCAAAGGTCCCTAAATGGGGGACAGCAGTGAGTCTCCCTCCTTAAAGCCATTAAAGCACAATGGGCCTATTTCCCTCTATCCCTCAAAGTTTTCCAAACTGTGTGGGGCTGGGAGTGGCTGAGGACAGTTAATAGAACATCTAGTCTCTTTGCCATTGGGTGGATTCCCCATTTCTACAAAGATACCTGCTCTTATTAAAACACACATAAGTTACCCTAAAGATCTTTGATAGCACCCAAGTTCAAGACCATTTATCTCAAGGGAAAAAAAATGACTCTCAAATTACTAGAAAACTTCTGGGTGTGGTATCATATTTAGGGAATAAGAATAAATAAAATATAACATATCTCACTGAACAGAGATGAACATTAATGGTAATCATGGATCTCCCCGACTTTCCAACATATGACAGCTACTATGGCAGACTATATTTTCCAAAAATAGCTCCAACACCATCCCTAGGCTCATTGGTTATTCCTACAGTATGACTTTGGCCATCATCCCATTGGAAGGAGGTGGTGAGATCCCTCTGTGTGAATCTGAGTAGGCTAGTGGCAGTAGTGAAATGGTATGATATGACTTCCGAGAATAGGTCACAAAAGGCAACACTGCTTTGCCGGCTCCTCTTGAAATGTCCACTTTTGGAACTCAGCTGCCATGTTGTGAAGAAGCCCAAGGAGCTTCCTGGCAGAGTCCCATGTAGGCTTCCCAGCTGAGAGGCCAGGCTCCTGGAACGAGCTGCTATGCTGTGGGGGAAGCCCATACTCTATCCCCACCCAGATAGACTCTATGGAGAATCTCTATGCATGTATTCTGGCCAGTAGTGCAGCAGAGGTCCCTGACAGTAGTCCGTACCAACCACTGGGCATGTGAATAAAGATCTTCTAGATTCTTCCAGTCCCAGTTTTCAAATCACCCTTAATCTTTGAATCCTCCCTGATGAAGCCCCAGCATCCTAGAACAGAGACAACTCATTCCCATATTGCCCTTTCTGAATCTCTAACTTCCAGGATGGCAAAATGGCTATTTGACACCACTCAAATTGGTGGCATTTCGTTCTTTAGCAATAGTAACCAGAATAGCTACTCAATATAGTTCAATCATCTACATATTTAGCCGAATAATAACATTCTGGCCACCAGAGCATTCTAGTTAGGTCACTGACTCTTGGCTAAGACGCTCTCATGCCAGGATTTCAGAGTCATGTTGAAAGTTTATTGGTTCTCAGCAGTGAAGTCTTCCCAGTTTTGCTACATCCAAGGGTAGCATTCCCTGAAAGATCATCATATAACATTCCGCGGCCTGAGTTTCCCCAAGACGCTGCAATGCAGGATGGAGTTTATGGAGAGATATGTCTAATTTCAGTAGGTGAAGTCACTGTTTGCATGACATCAGATCTTCAGTTAACTGGTCTTATTACTCCTGGGAGTCTCTAGGAATGTCTTGCATCTATTTACAAAGGGTCTTCTTGAGTTCTTCCAGAGCTAAGCTTCCTTATTACTATTGTCACTGAATTATTACTCATATTATTGGCTGTCCTTCATTTCAGATCCCACTCCCTGGGAGAATTACACCTTCCTATCCTGCTGATGTCAGCCTCAGGCTTGGCCAATGGCATAGCTCTAAGATCCTGGAAGAGCCTTTGATTTCAGAATGTTCTTTTTCTCCCTCTCTACATTAGTCCATGAAGGCCCAGGATATTATTTATTTTACAACCTCAGTCCCCACATAAGGAAGACACACAGCCAACACACAATGGACATACAATGTGAACAAGAAATAAATCTTTGTTGTTGTAAAGCACTGGGGTTGGGGCTTTTCTCACTGCAGCATGACTTAACCCAAAGCGATTGAGAAACAAATCGAGAAACAAAGCGATTGAGTGATGCAAATACAAAGAGTTAGCTCCCTGGTGCTCCCAAAGCTGATAATTGGCTAGTGTCAACGGGGCCCTTTGCTCCTTGCTATCTCCCCCAAGCCAGCTCCATGTTGAGTTCCAGAAATAATAAGGAGAATACCCTTTACCTAGGCCTACCTAGGGCCACATCTTGTCCCCTAGGACATAAATCCCATTGTGCCTCATAGATCACAAAACCTTCATATCAGTTCCCACAGCTTTGGCTCTGCTCCAAGGAGTCAGAAATAGATTCCAAGGAGCTGTTCTGAGAAACAGACTTTCCGCCATCTTTGACGGTCTTGCAACTTTTCCCTGACACAAAGTATTTCCTCAGCAAAGTTCCTTTTCTTCTATGCACCCCAAGCTATGCAAAATCCTTCCTGTGGGCTTGAGCCCTATCACTTTATCAGACATGCCCAGACACGTCTTAGTACCAGGTTAGTTGAGACAAGACCCTATCTCCTGCAAGAGGATTCTAGAGTTCTCTTGCCACATATGCTCATGGGTGGTGCCCTGGCTTTCTTTGTAAGTTTCTCATATCCAGAAAATGGAAGCCTCTCCTATTATCCTTTATAAGTAGCAATCGTCATGCCCATTTCAGCCCATTCCACTCCTTGTTTTCCTTTCTCTTCTTAACATTTACCATTGGCTGACATTATTCATTGGTTCACCTTCTGTGTCTGTGTCGGTTCACGTCCCACCAAAACGTGTTTATATTTGTTTCTTGATCTGTCACAAGCATCTAGGATAGTGCTTGGTATGCAGTGTGTGTTCATTAGATACTTTGGAATAAAATGAGGAAAGCCCGATAGATTTAAAATAATATTGTTGGGTGAAGCCTTGGGTTTTCAAAGAGAAACCTGTGGAGGACCAAGATTCCATGTGGAGAGAGTGTTCTGGTATGTTGGAGCAACTCGGATTCTATTTGCTGTGCTGGGCTGGGGTTAGAGGGAAGATTTTGTAAGAAAAACAGGTTCAACCAAAGAAGAGTTTGGAATTCACTGATACAGGCCAAATCGGTCAGGTCAATGAATGAAGGCGTAAACTGAGGTCTTGCAAGGTGAAGACTGTTTATCAGAGCATTCGGCCAACAAATTAGAGAGTCAGTCCTGGAACATAGCTCCTGTATTGGTTTTACTTTACATTGTTGGCATATAAAGATGGGGCAAGATTATTCATTAGATGCTGCTTCTGCATGAACTATGAGTCAGAACACTGATAGGAAACTGAGTTCAAGGACAGGAGCGGCCCCTTGTTAATAAGCCCTCCCTTGTGAAAGCAAGGCATTAAGTTCTGAGATCTGACCCTTGATAGCTGATGACATGCACATGTGTGTATACTTATATGATCTCTAAGTGTTGTAGAGGGCAGAATCCATCCGATCATGACCACCTCTTATTAGACAGTCAGCCACATGTTGTGTGGGTCCTTGCATCAGTGAGGGTTCCTTCTGCTACAAATAAGAACCACCCAAAAGGATATTTATTAGCTCACAAAGGGGAACTGGGAAAGGAAACCTGCAGGGCTGGTAGATTCAGCAGTTCAAGGGCATTATCAAATGCCCAGGTGCTATTTATCCCTGATGACATTTCTCAGCAAGTTAGCCTGTCTTGGTCTGGCTTCCTCGTGGCCCCAAGATGACTCCGAGCTCATCAAGAGGCCAGTGCGTTGAGGCATAAAAGGGGACAACTCTTTCTTTGTATCCCCCTCCCCTTATAAGCAAGGCACAGTTACCTAGAAACTCCACTCTGAACTTCTCTCCACGTGCCCGTGCTGGAACCGATTTGCATGACTCACTTCCTGACGGTCATGCAAATCAAAATTCTGTTGGCATGCTGATTAGTTTTCATGTCAACGTGGCTAATAGACACTAATCTAGGTGTGCTGTGAAGGTGTTTTGTAGATGGGGCTAAAAGTACCATCAGTTGCTTTGAGGAAGGGGATGATCCTTGATAATCTGGGTGAGCCTCATCCAATCAGTTGAAAGGCCTTCGGAGTAAGAAGGTGGTTCTTGAGATTTGCCTGAGAAAGAAGGGATTCTGCCTCTAGACTCCATCATCGGCTCCTGCCTGGGAGTAGACTGGTCTGTCCCAGAGATTTAGACCTGCCAGTCCCTATAATCTCATGAGCCAACTCTTTAAGCACCCTCCCTCTCTCTCTCCCTATTGCTCTCTCTGATAAAACTACCTAATGAATTTATTTAATATACACTATATATATATATGTGCATTTATTATATGTTATATCATATATACAGTTCACCCTTTAACAATGTGGGATTTAGGAACACCAACCCCACACAGCCGAAAATCCACTTACAACTTTTGATCTCACCCCCAAAACCCCACTACTAATAGCCTACTGTGGACCAGAAGCATTATGTACAAAATACACAGTACATTAGCACACATTTTTGTTATATGTATTATATACTGTCTTCCAATAACAAAGTAAGCTAGAGGACAGAAAATGTTACTAAGAAAATCATAAGGAAGAGAAAATATATTTGTAGTCCTGTGTTGAATTTATCAAAAAAATCTGCGTATAAGTGGACCCGTGTGGTTTAAACCCCTGTTGTTTAAGGGCTGACTGTATATTACACATATTATATGACATTTATGAACATTATGTAACATAACACATATATGTAGAATATATATAGTCTATAGATTCTGCTCCCTCTGTTAGAACCCTGACTGATACGGTCAGCTAGGAAGAAACTGGGGAATTGGGTTGATCATCTATCCTTTTTTTTTTAAAAACAAAAGGTGAGATTTTCAACATACCATAGACTCAATTATTTATTTAACGAGCACTTTGAACACTCATTTTTACATTTCTTCACAAATATTTTGAGTACTTTCTAGGTACTTGAGAGGCACTACTGAACAAAACAGATAAAAAACAGATAAAAAAATTCAGTTAAGTTAATATATAGTGTATTATTAGCTTCAGGGGAATTTACCGATTCATCAGTTCCATATAATACCCTGTGCTCATGACATCCCATGCCCTCCTTAATGCCCATCACCCATTTTCCCCATCCTCCCACCACTGCTCCTCCAGCAACCCTGTTTGTTTCCTACAGTTTGGCGTCTCTTATGGTTTACCTTTATATTTTATTTTTCCTTCCCTTCCCCTACGTTCATTTGTTTTGTTTCTTAAGTCCCACATATGAGTGAAATCATATGGTATTGTTTCTGGCTGACGTATTTCACTTAGCAAAATACACACTAGTTCCATCCATTGTCATTGCAAATGGCAAGATTCCATTCTTTTTGATAGCTGAGTAATAGTCCACTGTATAGGTATACCATATCTCCTTTTTTTTTTTTATTAAAGAAAACAAATGTATAGCTTTATCACTAGACCTTATGCTTTGTTTTGGGGGGAAAAAAGCAAGCTTTAAGAGGCATCAGGAAAATTAAACAGCAGAGTATAAGTGATAGACACTGAGTGTTCACACTAGGTGAGCAGTAGGTCTCTCCTCTTTTTCGGAACACATGGGAGGATGGTAAGTTTCTAATCCCCTTTACGTCATAGGTGGGGCCTTTTGACGACTTCCATCCTATGTTTATCAGATGGAAGGAACCTGGACCAATGAGTCACCTCATGGACAGCAGCTGACCCGGAAATTGTCCAACCTGATATAAGACTTGCTTGAGTGAGAAATAAGCCTTTCTTGTGTTATGGAACCGGGGTTCTGGGGTTTGTCTATTACTACACCATGACATAATCCATCCTAACACGTTCGAGTTACAGCTCCAGACCAGAGGTCAATAGCGGCCATCTTGTTCTTCTTCACCCCACGTATCCCCACTACCTGGCTCATTACCTGCAACAAAGTAGGTGCTCCTAAGTACTTTTAAAAATAACATTGTTGAATCCCATCCATGAAAAGATACGTAGGATAATTTACAACCTAATGGGGTAAGTGATCTTGCAAGGAAGCTTGATTTAAAAAACCAAACCAAACCCTTGTTTAGTTTCCTGTCCACCTAAATAAATTGCCATTGAGGAAGACAATGTAATTCATGCAGATCTGATTCATCAGCCAGCAACCTGTTGTCCTTGTCATTCAAACCCACATGAATGAAACCCTAACTTCCTCCAAATGTGAGACACCGCATGGGGCCTCCTAACCCATTTTAAATTATTCTGTCAAGTGTGGGTTTCTTATAATTTAGTTATAAGAGAAGAAAAACACAAAAGCTCAAGAGAAGAGCTCTATCATCATTCATGAAACCATCCCAAGGCCCTCGGCAGGAATGGGACGACAACAGCCCAAGTCTGGTGCAGAAGAAGGGGGAGGCCTCTGCCGGATGGAATTTAGATCTGAAAAGAACAGAAAGAACCATATTCTAGATAGAAGGACTAACGTGAGAAAAACTTAAACAAGACACTTGTGCGAGGGTAGCAAGAGGGACAACCCAGTGATGATAGTTTGGCTAGACTGAACCCGAGTATCAGTTCAGTTTCTTTATCAGAGAGAACCTGGAGATGAGACCACAGAGGAGAGTCCGGGTGTGGGGTCCCTGAGAAGCTGACTCAGAGAGAGAGACTCAAAGTTTATTGGGGGGTGTCTAGACCACAAATCTGCCATCGTTCACTCCACACCTTTTTACAGAGCCCCTCTATATGCTGGGTAATTGCTTGGTGGTCAGCATCCAGATGTGACCACGGAGCTCCAAGTTTGGGAAGATAAGTACATACGCAGGCAACCACAATATGCAAGATGCTTTAAAGAAGCATCTTATGCTAATAATAACAATACGAGCCATCGTGGCACAATGGAATGTGTCCTTATTCTCTGCGAGGCACTCTTCTGAGGTCCTACGTGCCTTACTTTACGCAATCTTTACAGCAAAACTGTGAGGCACGTAATGATATCATTCCCATTTCACAGGTCAGAAAAAAATGAGTCTCCGAGGATAAGATGGTCTGCCTTACTGAAAAAGCTAGAAAGCCTAGGCTGGGATTCACAGCACAACTTTCATATTTAAAGCCCTTGCTGCAAACAGGTACAGAGCATTGCCTCCTACTGTGTGTCTTGTACAGACCTGGGGCCACAGCAAGTGCCCTCCATAAAGGATGATCGACTGAAGAAGTAACTGTTATGATAATGTCAATACAGGAAATGTGGAAGGCCGGGAAGGGGGCACTACTGCAGCAGTCCAGGCCAGGGGCTCTCAAAATGTGGTTTCCCAACCAGCCGGGAAGAGATTGCTTGGGAAATTGTTAGAAATGCAAAATCTCAGCTCCCCAATCCTGCCTTGGAGCAGGAAGTCTGAAGATGAAGTTCAAGAATCTGAATTTTTTTTCAAAAAATATTTTATTTATTTATTTGAGAGAGAGAGAGGAGCAGCCTCCCCACTGAGCAGGGAGCCCAATGCAGGGCTCAATCCCGTGGCCCTGAGATCATGACCTGAGCCGAAGGCAGATGCTTAACTGACTGAGCCACCCGGGCGCCCTTGAGCATCTGCATTTTAACAAACCTTTCCAGATGATTTGGATGTACAACGTTTTGAGAGCACTTCCTTTAAGACCTTGTTTCTTAAAGTGTGATGGGTGGACCCAAGGCACCCTTGTCACCTGGGAGCAAATGAGGAACCCAGGGGGGCCCAGATCCCCCACTCCCTCATGGATCTACTCAATGAGAACTTCACGTTAACAACATCCCCTGAGGATTCAGTGACAAGTGAAAGTTTGAGAAGCATTGGTCCGGGCCACTGGTTTTCAAATTTAGCTGCTCCATCGGCTAGAGAGTTTAAAAACTGGCTGGGGCCCAAGTTCTACCTCTAGGGACCCTAGCTTAGTTGGGGTAGAGCATGGCTTGGACATCGGGAATTCTTTAAACTTCCCAAATGATTCTCATGTGCAGGAAAATTTGAGAACCAAGGGTCTCCAGGACTCTGAGAAGGCTTCTCAGAGCAGCAGCATCTAAGCTCAGCCCCGGGCCCCCAAGGCGGCATGCTTCCTGGAGAACAGAGAAAGCCAGAGTCTTTTTGGTTTACTCCACTACTACTGTGGTTACCTGTCTTCAGTCAAAGAGCGAGGCCTCCTGAATCAAGGGCTGTCAATCCCCTCCCTGTCAACAGCCTCAAATTCACTAAAACACTCAAGGCCCGGGTTCAGAGGCAGGGCAGAATGAGGGAGAGGTTTTATCGCATAAAGCCTGCATTCTCTGCGCTGTGCATTAATTAATTTCAAAGTAGGCCAAGTGATGAGGGAGATTTGGGGCAGCCTCACGGGTCATAAAAAGACTCTAAAAAAGTCCCTCCTTGCCTCTTGGAATGCCTCCCACCAGGGACCCACCCTATCGCCGGGGGAGAGGAAGGCCAGCCTGTGAGCATCAGGATCCCACCGAGGCTGGCCAGGGATGCCCCTAGGAGGAAGGCAAACTGTCCCCTCTTTTACTTGAAAAAAGTGACTCGGGTAGTAGAGGCATAGAACTCAACCTGGCGGGGCCAGACTTGGTGGGGCAGGGGAGTTCGGAGGGGGCGCCAGAGAGGGCAAAGGTAAGAAGGACGCAGAGGGAGTCCTTTTTAA
Organism: Taxidea taxus jeffersonii; assembly: GCA_003697995.1. Classification (NCBI taxonomy): domain Eukaryota; kingdom Metazoa; phylum Chordata; class Mammalia; order Carnivora; family Mustelidae; genus Taxidea; species Taxidea taxus. The sequence continues at coordinate 20,468 of RCUC01128411.1, read as the reverse complement.
GAAAGAAGGATCTAGAGTCTTCAGAGTTGGCCTTCTGGTCTCCAACGCCGGGACTGTTTCCATTCCACCCACTTCCCACCTCCTCCCCTATCATCTATGACTAATGATTCTGACCCTTCCCCAACCCGATCTGCAATATCTCAGGCCTCTGTCACAGTCAGCTTCCGGCCATCCGCAGGTCAGATGGCTCCGAGCTCGGGAGGACCAGCCTCGCAGCAGCCAGATGGCAGTGGAACTCGGCCAAAGGCAGGTCCCCCAAGTACCCCAGGTCCCAAAAAGCCCCAGGGCTTTTTTTTTTTTTTTCTGCCTTTCCTTCCTTTCCCTTCCTCCTATCTTATTACAATTAATTAACTTAATTGAAGATTCTTCTGTGACTCTTCGGGGTCTCTCTTCCAGGCACTGGCCCAGGGGGCCCTCCAAGGCAATGATAAAGTGACAACCTACATCCTTACTGAAATTACCCAAATGAGCTCATCACATGACCACTCCCCAAGAGAGACCCCTGCAGCGTATTTTCGCAGAACAAATATGGTGCCATCAGCCCAGATGCTCTTTGAATTCCTCTTGGGGAATGGCCTTTGGGAATGTCTGTAGGGGTATTTCAAAGTGAAGTAGCAAAACCATTATTATTATGCTATTCGTTCATTTTTCTTTTATAAAAGAAACCATGCTTGTGTCTCAGTTGTTTGACCCCAAATCAGTGTAACCAAGAGAATCACCCATTCTATGCCTAATGATTATCCCTGAGTAATATTCGACTCATTGCCCAAGTTAAAACTACCCTCCAAGCTTACAGATCTGGCCACCGATAAAGAAATTGTCCAAAAAAAACCCCCAAAAAACTAAAACAAACAAACAAAAGACAAAGCAGGCAGGAATCAAGATGACACTCTCTTGCCACCCCCGCCTTGGCCCCAAAAAGAACTTCTAAAAATACTCTAAATAAAGACAGAATCTTCGGAAGAAGTGTCCAACCTCTGGAAGAGACCTTTTGGCAGGACAATACTGACTTGAGGGGATGCTGTCTAAAATCACGAACTGAAGAAAGCGTGAATGGTTTTCTTAGTCACGATTAATGAACTCAGTCCCACTTCCCTTTTTATCTGCTAATCGTATCTGGGACGATCCCAGCTCATAGCAACTCAAATTTTCCAGGCATCTCTCCTCCTCGGGGTAAGCAACAGAAGGAACAAGCACATACTTGACTCAGCTCATAGGATGTGGTTTTCTCCTCTATTTTTCCTCTTTGACTCTTCTCATCTCCTACCTTGAAAGGAAAGATGATTTTAATGCCAAGTGAGGTCAATTGGACAAGTATTTTCTGCATGTAAGGCCCCGTGTCACACAGTGTGTGGGAGTCCCTGGCCACCTAAGATGTGTTTTCTCATTCATATTCTCTAGCATGCCAACAGAGTGTCCAGGATCCTGTGTTGAGAAGGATTCTGAGGTCCAGATTCAGTGGGAAAGTATGCATATGGCTTCTTTCTCCTTACACTTAATACACATTCAAATATTTTGAATGAATAACTGAAAAAAAAAAAGTGAGGGAATGCATCCATGAGCGATGAGACCTACCACTTGGGCAAGAGGAAATGAATCACTTTATGTCCATGCATTCAAGTGAACTTTAGAGTAATATCCATCCCAGATGGTTGCCAGAACCCACTCCCTGCCTATTTCCACCCAGTGTTGAGAGTCACAGGGTAGGTGGGATCCCCACTGAAACCGTTTATTTTGAAGTATATTTTGCCCCATTCTGCTGAAAGAGATTGGCTACACATGAAAGTCAAGGAAAGACAGAAGAATTGCTCCAGACTAAAAGGACAATGAAAGACACATGAAACAAAGTAACCAGAGATTCTAAACTGGATTCTCTGGCTGCAAACACATCACTGTATAGAACTTGAATGGGACCTGAGAACTGTCTGGTAACAATTTACCAATGGTAGTTTCCCCATATTGATGGTTATTTTGGCCATTGTCTTTGATTTTAGGAAATAAACATTAAGTAGTTAGAGCTTTAAAAAAATTACCTTGTCCACAAATATAAATGTATATCTTCCCCTCTTGTCCCCATGATGAAGACAGGATTTACCTCCAGCAAATGTACTCAGAATTTTCTAATAAACACTGGCAAAAAAGGAAAGAAAATAGTACACATAAATATGTAGGAGAGCTGAATGACTATTTTTAGGTCCAGCTTGATGTTCTTTGTGGTTTGTGCTAAAAAGAAATTTTCCAGCTCCCATGAAAATGCTCCAAAAAGAGTATACTTTCTAGATGTCCACCAAACAGCAAAAAAAAAAAAAAAAAAAAAAAGTCTTTTAGAATCTTACGAGGTCTTAGGTCTTAGAACATCATGAGTTACCACATCCTGGGGCAGTCAGAGAGATTTCATGGCTTTTACCCCTAGAAGAGCAAGGATTCCAGGCATGTTTCAAAGATAGTATCTGACCATGGGATACACCTGTCAAAATTCCTGATTCTTTGAAAGATGTGCTTTAAAAAGCAAAACAAAACAAAAATACCCCAATGGAAGAAATGTTCTCAACTCTGAGTTCTCAGGGTCAGGTTTGTGTAAGAAGGTTTTGGTGTACAAATAACTAAACAGATGCCGGAAAACCCAAGACTTTCATTTGAGTAGAAGAGAGGGATTTATTAGACCGCTAGATTAAAATTCCTGTATTTAAGACATATTTCACAAACACTTAATGGGGTTTTCCCACCCATTTAAGAGCAAATCGAGGGCACAATGTTCCATTTTAATAGGGGCAGTAACTTCATTTCATTTACAGACTAAACTGACAGAAAAAAAATATACACACACGGGTAGTTCTCGCCAGAGAAAACAAGACTTCATACAAGTGTTCAGGCAACATATTAGAAATAAAGGTCTGTCTATAGCCTTGGCAATTTCTGTTCCTTTTTCTATTTCTGGAAGAAAAAAAAAATCCTGTGGTTGGTATCCAATGAAGTTAACACTTCTGGGGCAAGACCTCTATTACATGCAAACATCATGAATTATAATTAGAGAACAGCCTATTTACACATGAAGGTACACAGGGTCAAACAGAAAACTCTGCCAAGAATCTCGGCATTTGGCCGGGAAGTATTGGCGATTGGCATAAAGCAATAGTCCAGGAATGGGGCAGAGCCGGGAGGAACGCTGAGGTCTGGTTTTAAATTCACGTGACATTGAGCAAACACCCATCAAAAGATGTGCCATAAACACCCAGGAAGAGGGACGCCTGGGTGGCTCAGTTGGTTGAGCAGCTGCCTTCGGCTCGGGTCATGATCCCAGCGTCCTGGGATCGAGTCCTGCATCGGGCTCCTTGCTCAGCGGGGAGCCTGCTTCTCCCTCTGCCTCTGCCTCACTCTGTCTGCCTGTGCTCACTCTCTCTGACAAATAAATAAATAAAATCTTTAAAAAAAAATCCAGGAAGATTTATCATTTTGATAGAGAAGTCTCAGCAGAAGGCCACATCTATTTCATAAAATTCAGCACACTCCAAAGGCTGGTGCGGGTGTAAAGTGAGTAGAACACTTTCTGGGGAAAGTTTGGAAAAATCTGTATTAAAACCTTTAACAAGGTAAGTATCCAGGTCTAGCAGTACCTCCCAAAGGAAGAGCTAAAAAATATTCCAGAACAATACCTATTTAAGTGCAAGGATGTCTACCGCAGAGCTGTCTACCAAGTGTAAAATATTGATCTAAATGTTCATTGATAGGAAATTAGGTAAATCAATTACAGCAAATCCATAAATGGGACACCATAGAGCCTTTGAGGAGGATGACATATATTTATATGTATGGACTTGGAAAGATGTTCCCAATATATTAAATTAAAATGCTAGGATATTAAGAAATGCACAGTATGATTTTATTTATTGTTAAGAAAAAAAATGAAGGTAGGTGGATGTGTGTGTCTAAAAAATCGGACGAATACTAGACTACCAAAAAAGTTATTCTTGGTGGGTAGAATTATCAGAAAATGTCCAGTTGCCATAAATGTCACATTTCTATATTGTTTGGATCTGTAAACAAATGCAGATCACATTTTTAAATTTAAATTCAATTAATTCACATGTAGTGCATTATTAGCTTCAGAGGTAGAGGTCAGTGATTCATCAGTCTTATATAACACCCAGTGCTCATTACATCTCGTGCCTTCCTTCATGCCCAGCCCCCAGATACCCTATCTCCTCCCTTTAATCTTAATGGTTTGTCTCCATCTCAGACTTCCTCTTATTTTCTCCTCCCTTCCCCTATGCTACTCTGTTTTGTATGATGTGGATGGACCAGAGGGTATCCTACTAAACAAAATAAGTCAATCAGAGAATGACAATTATCATAGGATCTTGCATTTTTTAGCTAGAAAAAGCTGTCAACGTATTTCTGGTAAAATAAAAGATGGGTGGCTCAGTCGGTTAAGCATCTGCCTTCAGCTCAGGTCATGACCCCAGGGTCCTGGAATCAAGCCCCGCATTGGGCTCCTTGCCTTCTCCCTCTGTCTGCTGCTCCCCCTGCTCATGCTCATTCTCTCTCTCTCTCTCTCTCTCTCTCTCTCTCTCTCTCTCTGACAAATAAATAAATAAATAAAATCTTAAAAAAGAAAAGAAAAGATGGTATATTTCAGAGGGAGGATCTCTTCCCTAGAGGGAAACTGGGTAGTGAATTTGGGACACAGTTGCTTCGTAACCTGATCCTGCCTTTTGCCAGCTGTGACTTTGGGGAAGTGGCGAAGCATCCCCATGGCTAGCCTCTGCTGTTATGTAAGGACGGTCCTTCCTTCCCAGGCTGATGATGAGCATGAGGTGAGGTCATGTTTGTACAAGGCCCGGCCTAATACTTGGCACACAGAGGTACTCAGTTGAAGAAAATGGGTGCCTTGTCTACTGAACGGTTACAAAGCATATTCTCTGCACTTGAACCATGAATGGACGTGGTCTCATCAGAACCATGCCTACTCGGTATCCCGCCTGCTGCTTGGCACTGTCTGGATGAAAAAACACCCCAGATTATGTGTTATCTCTACCTAAAGCACTTGCCCTCCAGCTGGGAGACAAGTAAGTGACCAGTAACACAGCTAGAGCCCCTACTATGTGCTGGGCCCTGGTCAGGTTCTCGAACGTGCTAAGTCATGGACTCATTAAAATCACTGCTGGTGATAGGCTAGTCTTCTGATTCCCATTGTGAAGCTTATGAAATCAAGATACACCTAAGGTATGTGACTGGGGTAAGGCTACCTAGCTGCTTAGGAATGAAGCCAAAACTAGAAATCAGAACCACCAAGGCACACTGGAGTCCAGTCATTTAGGGTGACGTCAAGACTAGAGAGTGGAGTTCAGAGGAAGGGGGTGCCTTTGCGGCAAAGAGTCAGTCACCAAAACCTTGGGAAAGACGAGATGCTCAGGATGTTGTTGGAACGTGGATGGCTGCCCTCTGACCCAGACCTTCTGATTCACTGAGTCCAAGGTGGGACCTGAGCATCTGCATTTGTAAAGAGCTCCCAGGCAATGCTGATGACCTCAGGACCCCATCTGGAGCCATGAGGCCCTTGGGGAGAGAGGACAGGCACAGGCCAGAAACCAAGCAGCACCTAAATATGCAGCCCCTCCTGTTCCCGATTTAACAAAACGTCGAATCACAGAACCCTTTGTTGTTGAGTGAATGAAGTGCTGTTAAAAACACTTGCTTACAGATACAACCCTACCGCCTTCTGATTTCCACCACTGAGTGACCCGGCATTCAAGAAGTGTCCTTCAAGGGCTGATGGATGAAACGAGAAGGAATTTTATTCTTTCTCGGAGTCTTTCAAAGGACATCACTGATGTCCCAACTCATCACTCGCCTGACGTTCCCATAGACCCTGTCCCCTCCTTCTGGCTGTCCCTACTTCACCCTGCAGAGACCTCTCTCTCCTCCAAAGCTCTCTCTTCAGCCCCTGGGGAGGCATGCATCCTACTGTCTTCCTATTTCCCTCCCCAATTCTGCATCCATAAAGCTCAAAGGACCAGGGCAGCGAGCAAAACACCACCCAAGTCTCAATCCTTATGATTTTGACTGTTACTACTGCTGAGAAGACTACTCGTCACGAAGCCAGGACGTACATGCTTCCTGTTTTTGTCAGCTGATTTTTGTCAGATAATCCTACCCTGGTCATTTATTTCTGCAAGACCTACTCTAAGACTTTTTTCTTTTGGTTGCTGTCATCTTTCTAGCATGGGACAGGGAGGCATGAAGTCTACCAAATTCCAGAATAAAAGAATTAACAAGTCTCCATAGCAGCGTGAAGGTGCCAGTTAAAAGGAGCTCAAAAAAAAAAAAAAAAAAAAAAAAAGGGGGGGGTTTTTTAAAAGCAACTTGTAATTCCAATTCATTAAAATAAATGGAGTCTGAGGTTTACTATCATGTTGAAACATTTAAACGCTGCCTCCATGTTGTGGCTAGTCAAATCTTCTCAAATAATAACATTCGGGAAGGGGGCTAGGTAGTGCCCATTTTCTCACTGACTTTCCTGAGAGTTCCAGACAGTCGGTTTGTAGTCTCCCACTCCGTTCCCAAGGAATGCTTTTACTACTTTGAAATATCAATGGGAAGCTTTAGATCTTCCATGTTCTTGCACCAGAGTGACCTTTCTTTACCATGTTATACACTGGAGTTTGGATATAAGACTTCCCTTGAGAAAAAAGTTCTGCTAAAAACAGATTGAAGACTAGTGACAGAGGTCATTTCAGTTGTAAAAACAGTCGTTTCTCCTTGTGGGACTCAATAAAACTATTTTCAATTTTAATGGAAAAGGCCATTAACATTTTTACTTTTCCTGAATTATCTCTTGTAAAGTTCAAAGGGAAAAAAAAAGATCACTGTCACTGCACTACACCATGTTTTTGTATCTTTGGGGTTTATAGGAAAATAAGAAGTTCTCTCATCAGTCCCACCTGTGTCAGCACCCCTGACACATCCCCTGTTGGGGACCCCAAGGATGATACTATAGGAAGGAGCTGGCCGGCTCTCTTCTCTGATGTCTTTTTCAAAGCTGATAGACAAAGCCCTGGTTTCTGTACTTCCCTGAGTATACCGTGACATAAACACTGTGAATGAATTCAGGTAAATCAGTGCCTTCCAAGTCTCACTGTATATCCAAAGCTCCCAGGAGCTTCTAAAACACAACAACAACAACAACAAAACCCTAGATTCCCATACTGAGGCCAGACCTGGGGTGAGTTCTGAGCATATTTAAGAAACAGCAGCAGCATGAAAAAGCTTTCTCGCCCTTTATCCTGAAATCGGACCACCGTGAATATCTCTGAGTGAGGGGGTATGCCCGGGGTCTGAGAACTAAAGGCTGCTCATCACCCATTTAGACACCAACAAGGAGGCATGATGGGGGGTCCTTCATCTGAAGTGGGCAGCATATGACATGAAGTGAAGAAGCCAAGAGATGCTCCTGAGACAATACTGACCCTGAAGGGACCTATGCATGAAGGGGGAGGGCCTCCCCACTAGCTCCTGGGCAGTATTCCCAGGTGTGGTCATCCTCTGCAATGCCCGCTAGGAAATGCATTTCTGTGGCGGAGTTCGGGACATGTTACCTGCATGCACTCGGAGTCTGAAAATCCTGCAGTGAAGAAATCTGTTCCCTCCACTTTCTTCACTTCTCCCATATTCCACCCTGCAACGCTTTTCCTATCAACAACCATCGCAACATCAAAGGAATGTGGCAAACGCTGATTCACAGTGTGACCTGCTGGACATAGAGTCCAATGGCCCCTGCTCTCTGTACCCCTTAAAGCACCGAGAGAGGGAGAGGAGTCAAGGCTGAGTGCAGGGACAGGAAAGACTTGGGTTGGCTGAAGGGATTTAGAAGTGTGATAGTAATCAGAGAACTTGAATGTGATTGCATCCCAGCCAGGCTGGTGGTCCAACATCCTAATTAGCTAATGGGTACAGGAGGGTTTTAGTTAGAAAGGAGGCTTATTGGATCAGCACTCAAAGACACTTGGGTTTTGTTTTTTTGTTTGTTTTTTCTAACTTACCATTTTTCCTCTAAGATTGTGATTCTCAAACTTCAGGGTGCATGAAATCCCCTGGAGGGTTTCTGACAATCCAAATTGCGGCTCCCCTCCTCCTCCCCATCCCCAAGTGTCTGATGCAGCGGGTCTGGGGTGTGATTCAAGATCTAGCATTTCCAGTGAGTTCCCAGGTGCTGCTCTGCTGCTGCTGCTCCTGGTCTGGGGACCACACACTGAGAAACACTGTTCTCGAGGGTGGAGGAGGACACCAGAAGAGAGGAAGAGGATGGGGACTGTTGGAGGAACAGGGAGAAGAGAAAGAAGAGAGAGGATGTAAATGAGAAGAGAGGGAGGGATAACGAGAGGTGAGTGAGGGAGAGGGGAGACAGAACTGAGGGTGCAGAGCTAGAAAAACGGAGTTCTGCCAGAAGGGAGACAAGCAAAAACCAGAAGGAGACAAGACATAGGGCTGTTTGAACAAATGCATAACGCCTGCCAAGGTGTCAGAGCTGGAATCTGGGCAAAGGACCAGTGGCGGCTGAGCCTCAGGTGTTTGCGGGACTACCTGCTGTATACGCACAGCTAGATGCTGCCATCTGTACTCTCATGGATAAGCCTGGGTTGCCCACTTCTCAGTCTCGGCTTGGTGACACCAGCTCCTCTTGAAGCAAACCTGGCTCCAGCTACAGGGGAAAGCCACGAGAAAGGAGGTCAGAGTTCTCCAGGGGCCTCCTCTCCCCCTCCTGAGTTCTTCTTGTTGGATCCTGGATCTCCTCCCCAATTCTCCCTCTGACCCAGAAGCACTGCCAACTCAAGCTGGAACCGACTCTCGCGCTCCACGCTCCCTGCTGCTGGCCTGGACACGTCCTCCAGCTGTCCTGGGCCCAAGACTTCTCAGGGCTCCACACTGAGGCCATGCTGGTCCCCATTCCCCCTGATCAGGCAAACACGTGGGACCTGGAAGATCAGAGGAGGACCCACCAGGGGCTGACGGTGAAATTCACATGTGGCTCCCGGGGCCACCTTCCCAGCAAGGAAAGGTGCAGCACCAGAACCCGGGGCCACCTCCACGTGAGGAAATCCAAGTGGGTGGAGAGGTCCTGGGGCTTGGCTCTGTCACCTTGTTCAAAAAAGGCACGCAAGGGCCCCTAGAGATGGACCGTGTTGTAGCGACGCGTAAACAGGCTCAGGGATCGCGGGCTCCGTCGGTAGGCATGGCAGTGCCTCTCTCCCCTGGAGGTGCGAGAAATCCTCACTATAAATCAAGGAAATTAAATAGAGTGCAGGGCTTAGGGGCATTGCTCAAACCCCTAATCCGGATCCCAGGGTTGCTGAAAAGGCCGCCACGCCCAGCAGTTCAGAAAGAGGAAAGTTGTTTCCCAGGCTTTGCTCTCCCGGGAGCCCAGCGGGGAGACCTTAGAGCAGCCCGGTGGTCCCAGTGTGGACGAGTGTCAGAGTTGGAAAGGAGCTCAGAGAGCCTTCCCCCTTGCTGCCCCTTCTTACAGGCAGAGAAACTGAGGCCGATGGAGAAAAGGAACTTGTACAAAGGCATTTGGGATCAGCTATTAACGGAATCTACAGGCAAATATAATTTCAACTTCAAGTGGCAACTGGCAACTTCAGGAGGCAACTGGCAACAATGAGACCCTGCAAACGATACATGGTGGCCAAGGAAAGTTCCCACACGTGGCAGGTTACATCTGAAAACAAGTAGGCAATCAACAAGTGCCCTTCCTTTTATAGAGTCAAGTCCCACAAATGCGTGTGCCATGTTTTGTAAAATTTTGCAAAATGCTAAGAAGAAGCAGGCAAGCAGCGTGGAGAGAAGGAAAACCCCGCCACGCAGTGACAAGAAGCAGGGCTTCGGAGTTTTGAGCAGTTAGGAGGCCATATAATTGCAGAACCTAGACAGACTTGAGGGTTTGAGACATTGGAAAGCCAGGACACGGAGGAGGAAGCAGGCTTGAGATGGAGGAGGGCCTCCCCGGAGCAGGGGATGGGGGGGGTGGGCTTCATAGCTCAAATAGATCTGAGGGTGGAGAGGGGAAATGCAGGGCTGACTGAAGAGCTCTTGATCTGGGGACTGGCTGCTTTTCCAAGAGCGTCTAGGGCAGGTCCTAGGATTTCCAGTTCTGGGCAAGGGAGTAATGGTTCTCAGAATCAAGGTCACATAGCACACTCTACCCACATGCACCTGCACCACTATTCAGGCTCCTGACACCTGGCTTTCCTGCTGCAGGTGGACAAAAAGAACCTGGCTACCACCCATCCCAGGGAGTGGCTACCCTTCAGTACACAGGTGGCACTCAGTAAATGTTCCCTGTGATCTCTTGGTGCCTAAATCATCTTCCTTTCTCTCTTACAGTATTTTAGCACAGAGAGTAATAAAAGCAAATACATTTGACCCTTGAACAACACGGGGGGTCAGGGGCACTGACGCATCAAGCAGTCGAAGATTTGCACGTAACTTTTGGCTCCCCCAAAACTTAATTACTGGCAGCCTGTCTTTGATCAGAAGTTTTACTGATAACATACACAGTCGATCAACATGTCCTTTGTATGTTACATGTATTATATGCTGTGTTCTTACAATCAAAGCTAAAGAAAAATGTTATTAAGGAAATCAAGGGGCGCCTGGGTGGCTCAGTGGGTTAAAGCCTCTGCTTTTGGCTCAGGTCATGATCCCAGAGTCCTGGGATCGAGCCCCATATCAGGCTCTCTGCTCCATGGGGAGCCTGCTTCCTCCTCTCTCTCTGCCTGCCTCTCTGCCTACTTGTGATCTCTGCCTGTCAAATAAATATATAAATAAATCTTTAAAAAAAAATCAAAAGGCACAGAATATGTGCAGAGTATGGTCCTGTATTTATCGAAAAGAAATCCGTGCAGAAGCGGACGCGCACAGGTCAAGCCCACGTTGTTCGAGGGCCAGCTGGATCTACGAGAGGTCTACACGTGTGGACGTCTTCTGCGCTCGACTGGCTACACTCACTGGAAATAATCTTCATGGCATCCCCATGGTGCCCACAGAATAATGCATGTGTATTTCACAGGTGCTCCACACCTGTAAAATGCTATACCCGTTTTAGAGATGTGGAAACAGAGGCTCAGGAGAAGGCGGAGTGATTTTTTTCCCTAAAATTGTAGAGTTTGTAAGTAGAAGAGGTAGGATTTGATGTTTAACCACTGTGCCACTACCCTCTCTAGCTTCAAAATGCGCTCTCTTAGGTAGGGTCTCCTTTGCTCCTCACGGGCAAGCTGTGGTTTCTTTTGGTAAAGATGGTGGCTCTCAGAATGTTGCAAATTAAAATAAATAGATAGATAAGTAAGTAAATAAATAAATTAAATTAAAAAGTGTGGCTCAGAGCCCAGCAGCTTCAGCAACCCTGAACTTGTTAGAAATGCAAATTCTTAGGCTTTCCCCAAATCTGATGACCCAGAACCCTGGGAGGAGGAAGACCTGTGTCCTAGCAAGCTTTCCAGGCAATTTCAATGGACACTCCAGTTTCAGAACTAGCACATAAGGAATCTTTTTCTCTGATTATAGATGAGGGAGCAAAGGAACAGAGAGGTTCAGCAGCTTGTCCAAGTGTGCACAGGAAGTGGCTGGAGGGCTGAGCCTATCTATCTCTGGGGTTGGAGCCCCCAGATCTGCATTTTAACAAATTCTCAGGGGACTCTAGAGTTTTAGAGCTACCCCAGAGAGTCATATCGCTCTTTTCTCTCCCCACACATCTAGCCAGGGTACCTAAGTTCTTCTGGTCTGGGACTAACTCCTGGTGGAGAGAGGCCTAGTTAGTTGCAAAGTTACAAGAAAAACCCAGGTGCCCTGACTTACACCTCTCAGTTGTCAAGCTGTTTAACTTTTTAAAAATCACAAGTCAACCACAAATATGTTTATTGTAAGACTTCAAATACTGCACAACTTTATAGATTTTTTTTTTAAGTGAAAGCTGTCTTTCTTCTGACCCTCCCCCCCACCAAATCCGGACCACCCCCAATCAGCGTTAACTTTGTGTGTAACTTTGCACACATTTACAATTCTTTTTAAAATATGTATATGCACACATATACTCAGATGATAATTCAAACCAGAAATGAGACTCTATTATTATTAAACTGTGGCATGACCCCCTTAACGGGCTCTAGTATATGTCTCTGTGTGTGGCGTGTTTTTCAGGACATAGAAATAGAGCTCATTCTTGTAACGGTTATAGAGTATTCTGCCTCTGAAAGTATCTTGACTCAATTAATCGCTGATAGAGATTTTTGTAGCCTCTTATTTTTTCACTACTACAAATAGTAATAAAATCCTATAGGCACCTTTTTTGGAACTCGTGTCTGTCTGAAATGTTGACCATCTTGAATAGGAAATACTGGGATCCTTGCCTTCGGTCCTTGGTCCTTCCGACTATGCTAGTCTATCCCTTTCCAGCCAGACTTTTCCACGCCTCGGGGTGGGGATAGGGGACTGGCACAGAATGGCAGCTACTTGCTACTGTTGCTGGTTTTGGTTTTTACCAGATTTTGGGGGGGGGGCAAAGGGGGAGCTGACAAAAGAAAGAAAAGTTTTTCTTTCTTTCCTTCTTTCTTTATTTCCCAAGGTGGGAAGGGTCTCCTGAGTGCCAATTTGAGCGTTAAGATGAAAACAGTGGGAGGATACTCCCCGTGCCATTCCTAGAGGGACGGAAGGAGTCCATGACCTTTCCCAGGTTGAATGTGAATCATGATCGAGCTTGGGTTAGCTGTGTTCTGACTCACAATGGCTGGGGACGATTTTCTGAGGTCTCAAACCTGGGTGATTTTAGTATAAGCACCACACAGCCACCTCCCCCCAGCCACCACCACGTCCCCAGCTCTTTATGACTCATTCCCATACTCATCCCGAGTCATCAGGGAATGGAAATCATGAGCACAGCCTGGCTCGTACCCAGGGAGTGACAGAGCATGTCCAGAAAATCTGGGATTCCCTACTCTGCCAAGGAAGCGTGAGTGGAGACAGCTGATTCTCCACGGTCAGGAGGGAGATGGTTCAAAGCTCCAAGCCACTGTGCTTGGCAGAGATGCCTGTTGTTTTGGAGAAGTGGGCATTGAAGCAATTGCAAATTGCTTTAAAGCAAAAGGAACAATGGCTGAAATAAGCCACACCACAGGGATGAACTATTATCTCAAGTCTCATTGGGGTCATCCCCTTAATTATAAATAGAATTTAAAACCTGTTTTCTCCCTAGTTAATTATAATAGCTTCATTTGTTGTTGTTAAAAAGCCACTCCGTTGGGGGCACTGCACTAGGCACTCAGGATATCTTATTCCCTCTAATCCTCAGGACAGCCCTTTTGATAGGCAGGATTACGATCTGTATTGTAAGCCGAAGAAACAGAGACCCTAAATAGGCACTTTGCTGCCTAGTTAAGAGAGTCTGGACCCCAGACTGGTGAGTGATCATGATTAGAATAGAATAAAAGGTCCCGATGCACATTAACAATCACTATTGTAAAAGCAGCAAAGTTTGTATTCATTGATTGCTGCTGTGTTACGGAGGACACCCCACCCCCACCCCCCCACCCCCCACCCCCCGCCAAATGAGTGGCTAAGACTATAAACATCTCTTATATTGTAGTTTCTGAAGGTCAGCAATCTGGGAGCAGTTCAGCAGGATGGTTTGGCCTCGGGAGGTCTCTCATGAAGTTGCCATCATTGCCCATGAGGCTGAAATTTCATCTGATGACCCAACAGGAACATCCATTTCTGAGCCCACTCATGTGGCTGTTGGCAAGAGGTTTAGTGAGTGAGCGAGAGCAGTTGCAACCTTCTTTATTATCTAGTCTGGAGTTAGAGACCCTCGCTTCTACCACATGCCATTGGTTGCACAGAGCGATCCTGGTCCAGTGGAGGAGGGGACTCTAGGAGGGGAGGGTCGCTGTTGGACATCCTGGAGGCTGGCTACTGCAGAACAGTGCATCTCTTAGCTAGAAAGTCTTTAAGCAACTCGTGTAATACAACACACTGAAGGCCCAGGATTTTTTGTCTATTTTTGCTCTCCGTCTACCGCTCAGACCAAACTCAGATGTGTGACATAGAAAGGAGCACTTCTCACCAAAGTGCAGGGAAATTCTATCTAAATTCCGCACAGGCAGACCACCCAACAAACTTGGCTCCTGTCAACTGTCTGTTGGACAAATGAGCAGGTGGCCCTATCCTGTCCCTTATCCTCTTGAATGCAGGATGCTGCTTCTTCTAACTTTGCCCCCAACCCAGAATCAACTCTCCACCTTGCCTGACCTCTTTGTGTCCCAGGAATGTGCAGGCTATATGACCTATGTTCCCTTGCCATGGGCTTTTGTTTGAGTTTGGCCCATGGGAAGCACCAGCAGGAGACTAGAGGATGTGAGGGTCGGGGATCAGAGCGTTAGCGCTCTGTGTCTTCTTTGCTTGGGCATCATGATGCTGAGAGAGGTTGTGGTCCTCCAGGTCTGCACCTCTTCTGGGTGGCCCTACCCACCGTGGGTCCTGCAAGCTCTACTCCCTCTCATCACCCCTCCATTCCAGGGTTAGACACAACTTCCTGCCCTTGGAAATTTCGGCATGCTTTAGCATCCCTTTCTGATTCTGTTAGTCTGGCTCACAGCTCCCTAAATAACTCTTCTAGAAACACCTCTGACTTGAACCATTGGAGTGGAATTTTTTCTTCTGGGATACAGTCTCCAAAGAGAATGAAATGGCCTCTGACTTACATGCCTTGGTTTCTTCACACTTCGAGACAATTTTGTGGGCATGTGTAAATGTAGAGAAGGGAAGAGGACTCATTTGAGTCAACACAGGATTTGAGCAATCCCGTGAGACACATTAGGGAAGATGAGTATTTTGGATTTATATGGCCATGACTACTATCTCAGAGCACTGGTGCCCATTTGAGTCATCAAGAGTTTTATACATTTTTAACGTGGAATGCATGACTGTAGGCTTTCAGAGGAATCCCAGGGGATGGTCACCTGGGATACGGAGATTTGGGGAACTTGAGAAAGTCTTTCATCAAAATGCCCTGCCAAATCAATCACAGCTTGTCACTTGAGTTATATAATGCTGTGTATGATCTCCACTTTGTTGCATTTTTTCCGTAAGGACTTTTGTTGTTTTTTTTTCGGTGGTAGGGGGGTGGTTCCCTGGGGAAAGATAGAAGAGTCAATCTAGGTTTTAGAAGTTCCTTCCCTCCAATGCAGAATTACAACGATCCCCTGTTACTACGTGTATGTGAAAGAGAAGAAAGACAGCAAAGCTGGAAATGATTTTGCAAACCATCTATTCATGCATTCATTCTGAAACCCTTGCCTTGTGTCATGGAAGGTTCCGAGGGTGCAGAAATAAATCAGACAGGGTCACTTCCCTCAAGAAGCTCACAACTGAAGGAAAATCAGCAGACAATAGCAAAAACAGCCCAGAGAGGGTCACGCTGTGTTCCACAGAGAGCAGATTCATCGATCAGGATAAATCTGTTTGCTCACATTTGAGAGGCAGGTTCTTTGGAGGAAGAAGGGGGAATGACGAAGGAAAAAACCTGGAGAATAACCTTCTAATTAAACTATACCTCCAAGCTAAAGGGAAAAAAAAATTTCTTTAATGAAAGGAGAAGAAAGATCCTCTCACTTGCCCACACTAAAGAATCCTTGCTTGAGAGCGGCTTCTAAAGTTGCCACAGTACCTGGACCATTAGTCCGACCACCAGCTATCAGGTCAAGTCCAAGAGAGACAAATGAAGTTCTCCCCTGCAGCTCTCACAGACCTGTAGCACTGGCATTACACACACACGCACACACACACACACACACAAGCACAGAGGTAGAAAGACTCTTGGATTGTGGTTGTTTGTGTTTGGCAGTGGGGGGAGCCTCTGCTATATTTTTTTCTTGTCATTTGAAAGATCTAAAGGCGTTGACCTGGAAAGATATTTGCACTTTATTATTGAGTGGAAACATTTGCTGTTAGCTACCAAAAGGTATATACAGTTTCATCTCTCTCTCACACACACACACACAAACATGCAGACATATTATTATGCATCTATACACATATATGTTTAGAAAAAAATGGAAAGGATAGAAGAAAGTAAACATTTTTAATCTAAGTTACAAATTACAGGTCATTTTTACTTTCTTCATTGTGTTCATATGTATTTTTCTTCAAATTTGTTTCCTTCTTTCTCCCTACCCCCAAATGATCCAAACGCCCCATGATGGGATAGGGAAAGGAATACTGGATTAAAGGGATTTAAATAAATTATTTTTTCTTACAGGATTTATCAAAGCCTTTACTACCCTAACATTCACTGGAACTCAAGATTTCCATCAATGTGTAATAATGTAGCTACTGTTTATGGAGTCTGCCAGACACTGTCTGGAGACTTTTTCCCAGTTTTGAACAATTTATTTTTTGCTACCATTTATGGAATGCTTTCTATGTGCCAGAGTCTCTCAACAGGGCTCTTTATCTCCCCTTTCATAATCATAATTTTCTTCCCATAATCTTTTCAACTACCTCCCAGAGAAGGTGCTGCTACTATTCCCATTACACAGATCAAGTACTGAGGTCCAGAAAGTTTGCCTTACTTCTTGCCTCAATTCACATGACCAGCAAGTTGCGAATTCAAGACTTAATCAGGATTTGCATGTAAATATATTTTTTAAATTGTCCCCCCCCCCCAAAAAAAAAGACTAGGGAATTAATGCCCGAGAAACTCATTTGTAGGATTAAAGAGATGGGTAAAACTCACAAGAATTTGGGAACTACCTTCCACATCTTCTGGAAGCCAAGTTCCTTAGCCAAAGTGGCCAGATATTGGTGTGGTTGACAGTAAGAAATAAATAAATATAAATAACCAGACCCACAGCCAAGAGTATGAAGTTACTTTTGCAAGTGTATGTGTTCATGTGTGTAACTCTGTTATATTTTTAAAAATCTAAGATGAGTTTCCTTATAAGATTCATATTAATTTGCTGTCCACTCTCAGCAGGTATGAGATAGATACTGTGAAATATTACATACATGTTTTATTGTCTATTTTAATATGCACCCTGATCTCAGGAATCAGGAAAGTGTGTGTGTGCACCTTGGAATCCAGGAAATATTTATGACAGGGGATCTTTGCAAAAACAAGGAGTGAAATATTCCACATTTCCTCTGCATTCCCTATGATTGCTACACTGTGTACTTAGTCTTTGGTAATAATTAAAAAGAAAGTTAGTACATCTTTAAAAAGAAAGAAGTTGTCCTTGAAAACATCTTTTTGGGGATGCCTGGGTGGCTCAGTTGGTTAAGCGGCTGCCTTCGGCTCAGGTCATGATCCCAGCGTCCTGGGATCGAGTCCCACATTGGGCTCCTTGCTTGGCAGGGAGCCTTCTTCTCCCTCTGCCTCTGCCTGCCACTCTGTCTGCCTGTGCTCGCTCTCTCTCTCTCTCTAACTAATAAATAAATAAAATCTTTAAAAAAAAATCTTAAAAAAAAAAGAAAACATCTTTTTGCATTATACCCTTTCTTTCCTTGGACCCTGCATGAACCCATAGTGGTGGAGAGCTGGAGAACCCCCTGCCTTGTGGGAAGACATTATCATGTTACCTGTAGATGACCCATTTTACAGATGAGAAAAAGAGGAATTGAGTCAAATCCAGTTTAGAATTCCCAACCCCTTCATTTTAGCAAGGTCTTTGGTTGCCTAACAACAACTTCCTGACCCCAAAAGGGCAGTGGATGGAGAGACAGAGATACATACAAGAGAGAATCTCGAAGAAATCCCCAAACAAGAAGGGGGTAGGGCAAACCCTCTTAGAAGGAGATGCTAAATGCAAGGTAACTCGAAGGAACACCACAGCCAGCAGTTTGGGATCTTTCCTCTCTTCTTAACACCACTCATCCCCACTTGCTTCCCATTTTGGACCATCTTCCTCACTTCCCAGCCTGCACGGTGGCTGCCACCAGGATTGACAACCTCGAACACTCTGGATCCTCCCCAGTCCACAACTCACCCTGCATCTATACTCGTCCTATTTCTCTGCAAATCGACTCCATTCATTTGTTTATTTCTTCCCTCATTCATTCATCCATTCAACAATGGAGGGAGCATCAGTTCTCTGAGAGTTCTCACCACTGGGCACATAGCAGTAGACAAAATAGCCAGCAAGGACATGACAGTGAGTCTAAATAAAATATATAAATAAATTATGTAACATGTCCGATAGGATTGAACCAAGTAGGGTTAGTGCCGTGGGATGGTTGGGGAGGTTGCAATTTCCCAAGGGGTGCTCAGAATAGGCTTCCGTGAGGGGCCATTTGAGCAGAGTTAGGAGTGAGGGAGCCTCCCACACTGTTATCCTGGGGAAGAGTGTCCTGGGCAGAAGAACAGCCAAAGCAAAAGCTCCGGGGTAGGAACCATGGCTGGTATGTTTGAGGACCAGCAAAGAGGCTCATGTGTCCAGAGGGCAGTGGGGGAAGGAGACACATCAGAGACGGAATTATGGGGAGAGTAGCAGGTATAAGGGGAATGATGACATAGAGCCTTTGGATCCTAGTGAGGGCTTTGGCGTCTACATACACTCTGGTCTAATGAAAAAGAATATACCACCGAAACACTCAGAGACGCTCTTTGTACGTTATGGCTGTGCTGAAAGCAGAAAGAGCTATAGCAGTTTTTCATTTGGGGGAGAGGTGTGGAAATCACGAGGCAGATAAAACAAATAGGAAGACTCAGTGTGCAAGTGCACGTGCGTACTATGTCCGGATGCGCGCGCGCGCACACACACACACACACACACACACACACATGCCCGCGCACGGCATCCTCTCCCTAAACAAGACTGATATGAACAGAGGAATGGCGACCACAGCAGCCTGGAGCCTTGGGCTGATGTCGAGGAGAGCCTCAGCACTAATGCTAATGAATCCTGATGATCTGGAGCAGTCATTAAACTAATAAACCCATCTCCAAATTAGCACAGCGGCCGCAGCCAGCGAACATTTAATCAAGCCGCCTTCATTATTTTCAACACGGCACACTTGGGGAAAGTGACTGTGGGAGCCGGGATGGGGGACCCTCATCTGATGATTTTATCATGTGCAATCGGCGTGATGAAGTTGCTCTCTTGGTTTTTTCCCTGCCAGGAAGGGATGCCGGTGAAGGGCAAGACTTCTCTTCCTCCCTAATTACAGGATGCCCCTCTTTTTTAAAAAAAAAATCTGGGGGTAGATTCATTATTTGCTCAAGGTTTATTATTTGATGCCCATCTTCTAGAGAAGATTCTCTCTCTGCTTTTGTTCCTCCCATTTTAAACTCCCCACCACTCTCTCCTCAAAAAAAAAAAAAAGAAAGAAAATGGACCACCTTCCTTCTCCCCTTCTCAGCAACCCACACCTTGGAAACCTCGGCTCAGGCGGTTCTCTGTGAGCAGGGAGGACCGTGAGTGCCCCCAGGAATTTCCTGATTCTTCTCTTGAAATATCCAGCCAAATCCTTCTTTGTCGCCTGTCCTGGTGGCCCTGAAGCATCCCCTTTTCTGGACAGTCAGTGTTATTAGCTGTGGCCTAATCAGATCAGGGTGACAGACGGGTCCCAGATTCCTCGGGACTTGACTAGTTTCAGCCCTGAAAGTCCCACCTCCAGGGGAAAAAGAGCTCTTAGTCCCTGAGAAACTGGGATAGCTTGTCCCCGTGGCAGAGATCTCCCATCATTGTGTCTCCTTTTGGGCTCGGTTTCCCACATGTGACTTGGCTCTAGGTGTAATTTCTGTTGTTGGTAAAGGATGAAATGCTAACCGTTCCTGGGAAGCAGTGTTTCTCTCCCTCTCCCTCCCTCGCTCCCCACCTCTCTCTCTGTTGCTGTGTCTTTGTCTCTCTATCTCCTGCTTTGACCTTTTGTCTTCCTTGACTCTCTGTAACTGTTTCTCTGACTGGGAGGATTAAATGAGCGACGTACAATGCCTGTTTCTGCACATACCAAATTAAGTGTCATTGTTCCTAGAACGTTCCACAAGATTGTTGCATCCGATGCTCTGATTTTTAAAAGATTCAAATCGGGGGCTCCTGGGTGGCTCAGTGGGTTAAAGCCTCTGCCTTCGGCTCAGGTCATGATCCCAGGGTCCTGGGATCAAGCCCCGCATCGGGCTCTCTGCTCAGCAAGGAGCCTGCTTCCTCCTCTCTCTCTCTCTCTCTGTGCCTGCCTCTCTGCCTGCTTGTGATCTCTGTCTGTCAAATAAATAAATAAAATCTTTTTTAAAAAAAGATTCAAATCGACTTTCCTGAGCACATGGTTGGGGTTGGGAGTTAGGGGGGTTGGGAGGGATGGGCTCCCAGCTGGCGTTGCTGCTGGGCCCTGGTTTGAATGTGGAAACTGGGTTTAGAGAGATGAACAGCACATTCGGCATGCCGCAGGGCTCGTCCTTGGTGGTCTCTGGCCTGGTATTCTATCCTGCC